>OY282559.1:396730900-396985874 GCA_958295665.1 Tipula vernalis
CTATTATACACGCGCACACACACACACACACACACACATATATATATATATATATATATATATATATATATATATATATATATATATATATATATATATATATATATATATATATATATATATATATATATATATATATATATATATATATATATATATATATATATATATATATATATATATATATATATATGTATGTTTATCCGCTAGTTTGACGACATAGTTTTTTCCTGCATACATTCGTTCAGGCATTCCTCCTTGATGCGACTATCACGTACATTTTCGATATATGGCCTTGGAACCATATATATATCACTTTTACTGGAAAAACGCATTTTTTGAAATCGACTATTTTTAGTTGAAAAAAGCATACTTTGACGACAAAACGAACTTCAGTTTTAAGGCTTAGTTTGACGACATACATTTTATTGCATACGTTCCTAGAGTAAGGTCCCATTGATGCAACTACCATGGCCATTTGCGATATATGGCATTAAAAAACCATCTTTTTATAATGTAATAGATTGATTGAACTGCGACCGCAATTTAAAAAATTATTGTCTTTTTCTCTATACTCCATTTAGCAGTCACCCTGTTAAAAATGTATAAAAAATCTGAAGTTGTATTAGTAGAATATGGGGATATAGTAAAGCAAAAAAAACGAAATTAAAATAACCGAATGTGTTGTAATTTCGTTTCACGTGCCACTTACTAATACTATTACAAATTAGCTGTACATAAAAATATGTCAACAATTTGTGTTGCTCGTCCAAATCTTCAGTAAGAATTATTTTTTAAAATATTTATTTGGTTTATTTTAGAGTTTATTTACCATTACTTTTTATGTTAAATTAGTTTAGCAGTTTATTGTTACAAGAGAAGTTAAATATCAGTATACCCAAGGCGACCGAGAATGAACCCGAAAATGCTACAAACTAGGTTAATCCTAAAAAGTTGTAGAAGAAGACAGTTTTCGATTATGCAAAGGCAACATATAAACATAACGCATTAGCAACATAAAACTCGGATTTTTTGATCATTACGGGGAAATTGCTACAAAATTATTTATGGATGAAAATAAATCCGATTTTGATTTGCAATTGTGTGAAAGGAATACAATATGGGAGAGGACGAGATCCAAGCTACAGGTGAACGTGATGAATTATAAATACATGTGGAAAATTAATGTGTTGTGCTCCAAAATGTGATTATTCTAGCATTGTGGGTTTACATCAATTAATTTATGATTAATTTTCATCCAGGATGTTTAAATCAATACTGTATTGTAAAACCAAATATGCGGGTTGGTTTAATCAGCTATCCACGAATAAAATGTTCAAACGTACCAACCATGCATTCAATGAAGAATCTCATACACGAAGGTTGAATGTTACGTATTGGAATTAAGCCGTATAAACTTCGAGTATATTAGCACCGTGAATGCATGAAAGGTGATGGTTATACATAATGATTTTCAGCATGCTGTAAATTGAGCAATACCTTTCAAAAATTCTTTTTTTTCCTCTTCCAGGAACTCCAGCCGCCGGATGATTGGATTCCGTGTTAGTTAAAAAAAACGTTCCAAATGTCATCTGACCTATTCAAGGCAGTTTGTTGGTTATCATAGAGAAAAATTCAAATCTAATCGACGAAATTCAGTATGTTTGAAAATGAATGAAAATGAAATAGAATGGATGGATGCCTCCGTTAAACAATATCAACGCCAACTCTCTTATCCCATAATTCGAATGGAATTGTTAATAATGGTGATCCAAAGGCCTCTTACATAACTGATATTGTAGGTATCGTAATTCTTGCCATTGCATTACGATTTGTGTGCAAATTATTATAAAATTATAATACAACTAATAAAATAAATAAGATGTATTTTTAAGTAATTTTGTTGTTTTTGTAATGTAGTTACGCACCACATAATACGCACTTAGTGTGGGGAATTTCCATATTTTACCTAAAGGGAGTTCGTATACATATTAGTTTCTTATAAATTGACACTTTCACTTTGCGAATTTTATCAGTATTTAGTTAAAGCATATAAAACCACTGCCAATCTTGTACTACAATTAGTAAAATATATAATTTACATCTTGAAATGAAAAGTGCGTATTTATCACCAATGTTTTACTTATAAAAAACTGTCTCAACAAGGTCAGGTGGTTCCGTATCAAAATATCGACCGCAGCACAAACAATTAATGTCGTTAATTTCTTCATACTCTATTGAATATATTTACATCAATTTCTACCATTAGGTTTGATAGTAGTACACACTTATATAATTGTAAATGATAAAAAATGATTAGTTAGTTTTCGGGAATTGATACCACCCAAGAATATTTTCTTATCAGAATTTCCTTGATTAAATATTCTAATAAATGTTGTTAAGTTTCGGCTGAATAAGAGTTTGACAAAATTTCGTATTAGCGATTGGGACTTTACGAAACGAAAACTTATACTCACCAATGTTTCTTATTAAACTTAATAACCATTGAGGCTCAATCAATTTATAAATAGGTCATCATGTTTTGTAAATATTTTTTGATGGATATCCATATTATGCTCCTGCGCTTCTAGTTTTGTACAAAAATAATAATGCAACTAAATTCTTAAATTAACAGAGACTACAAAAGAATTTCGATTCTTTAAAGCTAATAACCTACTTTATATACACATTGACCTTTTATAGTCTTTGTCTTTGTTCATGGTAAATTATAGTATATACCATGAATAAAAACCACCAGATAAACAATAACCCAATGAAAAATCAGAATATTTTAATTATAAAATTTATTACGAGGTCAATTCGCGTATTGAATGGATTTCCCGAGCATATTTCCCAAGTCCACAAAAACCGCTACCAAATTCTAAGCGAACTTTTGAGTTTTCCTGAGTCAAAACTAACAGACAAATACCTCCCCATTTAAAATCTAGGAGTCTCGGGTGTTTTATTGTATAAAATTTATAAAGAGGTCAATTTACTTATCATATGGTTTTTCCGAGGATTTTTCCTAAGCCCATAAAAGCCAGTACCAAGTTATAGGCGAACTTTTCAGTTATTCTGGATCAAAACTAGTATATAAACACCAATTCATTAAAAAATCTACATAGGGGCCCCGGGTGTTTTAATGTATAAAATTGGTAAATAGGTCCATTTGCGTATTGAACGGTTTTTTCGATCATTTTTCTAAGTTCAGTAAAACGAGCACCAAATACTAAGCACACTTTTGAGTTACTCTGGATCTAAACTAACAGATAAACACCATCCCATGGAAAAATCTAGGGGCCCCGGGCGTTTTGATAAATAAAATTGATAAATAGGTCAATTTGCATATTGAATGGTTTTTCCGATCATTATTCCTAAGTCCAGAAAAACGAGTACCAAATACTAAGCACTCTTTTAAGTTCCTCTGGATCTAAGCTAACAGCCAAATACCATCCCATCGGGAAAGTCTAGGGGCCCCGGGTGTTTTAATGAACAAAATTACGATACGTCGTAAATTGACTTCTCCGCCAATTTTATAGAATAAAACACCCGGGGCCCCTAGATTTTTCAATGGAGTGGTGTTTATCTATTAGTTTTGATCCAGAACAACTCAAAAGTGCTCTTAAAATTTGGTAACGGTTTTAGTGAACTTAGGAAAAATCCTCGGAAAAACTATACGATACGTCGTATAAATGTACCTCTTTGATAAATGTCGGTTGATATGAGGAGCGCGACTTCACTGAAATCACAACTGGATGAATTTCTAAACTCCATAAAGAATTGAACCTTATCGCGGCACGAAACTGATTTTAATTGAAAATTTGATTTGGTCCTTGAACCGCCCAAACGGATTGATTGATTGGGTTGGGATGGAACTTCATACTTAAGGTTTTCATATATTGGGAGAACCATGCGAAATGTGAGGACATCTGTGACCATGAAGTGGCACCTTTCCTAGGCGTTTTTCTAATTTTTGTAATTAAGATTAAATTTTTGTAAGGGTTTTCTAAAATTTAAGCAGGAATAATGTTATTGCTAAAAGAAAGCCGGGTGTTGGCCACAACAATTCCACCACTCCATTTTTTACTTTTTTTTACACAGTAATAAGAAAGTATAGTAATCATGAAAAATTTCGACCTCGAGGTTTTTGCTGATTTACCGTTCGCTATGTCAGAGAAGTCGAAAAAAGTGGTTTTTAAAAAAATCTCTGTGTGTCCGTCCGTACGTGTTTCATTAATATTATTTATTTATTTATTTATTTATTTTTATTTATTTATTATTGAATGGAATCGGGTACATATGATTCCAAAAGAAAAAGTACAAAAATATAAAATACAACTATTATAATATAATAATATAATTCATAGTGAATTAAAAAAAAACAGACAAATTTAGGATAAACAATATAAACTAAAATTAAAGTTAGAATTATAAAAAGTATTTCTTCAGATTTCTTTTGAAGTCGTCGCTAGATTTAGAGAAGTCAAACAAGGCTTGTACTTCGTTAAACATTTTTGTCATTTCATTAATCGGTTCATGTTCACCGTAATTAGTTCTATGAACCTCTGGCTTTAAAAAATCGTGTTGTCTAAGATTCGCAGTAGGAGCATGAATATTAAGATTTTGAAGAATGTATGATGAGTGCGATTTTCCGAGGAGTACATTTGCAGTGAGCGTTGCACCAAGTAGTTTCCGCCTATTAGCCAGTGTCAAGATTTTATAATTATTAGATCGTGTAGTGTATGGAGGAAGACGAGCAACGTTTGAATGGTAAGGCAGATCATCTTGGTAGTCTCAATCTGTTCTTTTCATTATAAACAATAACACTTGTTTCTGAATGCTTTCAATTCTATCAATGTGAGATTGATAGAAAGGGCACCATATTTGGACTGCATACTCTAGGTGAGATCTGATATAGCTGAAGTGTAAGATGAACAAAGTCCGTTGATCGGTTAAGTCTTTGGTCCATCTTCTGATAAAACCAAACATAGAATTAGCCTTGGCAATAATTAGATCGATGTGTTTGTTAAATGACATATTTTCAACAAACGTTACGCCCAAATCTTTTGTCTCATATACTCTTTTGATTTTAGTGCCTTTGATGTTATAGTCGCATATTTCTGGTAATTTTTTCCGGTGGAAGGACATAATTTTACATTTTTCGATATTGAGGTGCAATTGCTTGACTTCGCACCACTCGCTGATTCTATCTATGTCGTCTTGTAATAATTTGGAATCCTGTGTCTTTGTGATATTTCTGAAGATTAAGACTAATGTACGGAACAATCACAATCAAAAACCATTCTAATTAGAAATTAATAAGTTCGTACGTGCATCCAGACCAAATGTTGTTGGTTCTCTCTACAGTCCAGACAGTTTGTCCGATCGGAACGAAACTGCATATTTAAGCTTTTCATTAATTCGGAGACCCCAGTGAATTTTGGCCGAAATCGCACAACCGGAAGTGGTAGCCCCCATAGGAATTTTTTGGTTTTTTGAGAATAGCTTGAAAACTATATCATTTACGTGAAGGCAGCTATCAACCAAAAAATTCTAAATTTAATTTGCAACAATATCGGGCCAGGTCATTTTTCCAAAATTTAACCGGAAATTAAGGTTTTTGAGAAAAATCTCTTTATTTTCCATGTTTTTCGCAAATATTTTGAAAAGTATATCATTTACGCGAGAAATGACTATGAACGAAAGATTCTCATAAAATTTGCCACAATATTGGTTCAGGTTAATTTTCCAAAATTTAAGCCGAAATGACGATTTTCGACAAAAAACAATGTTTTTGTGTTGTAGCCATATGAAAATAATCTTTATGTCTGTGTGTGTGTGTGTGTGTGTGTGTGTGTGTGTGTGTGTGTGTGTGTGTGTGTGTGTGTGTTTTTTTTTTTGTTTTTTTGTAACGGGTAAAGTGAGGAAATCTTCTAAAAAACGAAGCTGCGATGGGCAAACATCTCAGCAACAGTGATGGATTTTTACCATCTAAAACCACACACCCACTCGTTTATCCTCCATGCGGAACTATCTTTAGGCATTACTTCGCATGGAGGTGATTAGTCATTAAAACTCTCTATTCTCCACGGCGTCTCAACCTAAGATTGAGATTGCCACCGCTATCTAGTCACAGTATGATGCTCTTCCCTAGCACGCTCTAAGCGCCTCAGCTCCTTCAGTACAATTGCTGCTGTGTGACTCACAGCATCCCACTTTTCTTCAGACACAAGCATTAATTCTACTATGTTCTCAGGTGTTGGACGCTGCCGGAGGACATCCGACAGTTCTCTCCGAGTTATCTCGAACCGTGGACATTGGAAGAAAATATGTTCCACATCCTCTTCTGATCCTTTGCAGGCAGAACATTCTGGAGTGTCGACATGTTTAAATCTGAAAAGGTATGCACCAAAACAGCCATGTCCACTTAGCAACTGTGTCATGTAATAATTATGTAACTTTGGCATGCCGCCTATTTATCCACTTTTCGAAGGATGGTATCATACGATAAGTCCACCGGCCTTTTTCCGAACTATCCCAGCACCTTTGCCATTCTGCCATAGTTGTTAGGCGCTCTGATGCTTTACTTCCTGCTCGTTCTCGATATAGATACCATTTCTTCCTTTCCTTCGCAAGGAGTTCAATGGGAATCATCCCTGCAATAACAAGTGTCGCGTCATCGGATATTGTCCGAAAGCCGCATATTACTCTTAATGCACCTAGACGGTACACCGATTGCAACTTGCATCTGTACGATTTAACGTCCATCGCGTCAGCCCAGACAGGTGATCCATATAGCATGATGGATGTTACCACGTTTGCCAGCAGAATCCTACGACTTTGTCTTGACCCTCCAATGTTGGGCATAATGCGGGAGAGGGCTGCAGCTACGTTGGAAGCTTTCTTGCTCACTATCCTTAGGTGCTCCTTAAAGTTTATGCGCGCATCAATTTCGACACCGAGATATCGTAATGAAGACTGCGAAGGGATTATGATTCCGCCAACATCAATATTTACAGTTTCTATCACCTTCATACTAGTAATTAAGACTGCTTCGGTTTTATGGTCAGCCAGTTGGAGTCCAAATGATATTAGACAATTTTTAATAATTATAATGGCCAGCCTACATACGTCCATTATTTCCTCTATGGTTTTCGCTACCACAACAACGGCAACGTCGTCCGCGAAGCCAACAATTTCAACATCATCAGGTACGCTGAGCCTCAGAACGCCATCGTACATAATGTTCCAAAGCAACGGTCCCAATACTGATCGTTGAGGTACCCCACCCGTGACTTTGTATTCCATGACGCCGTCGTCTGTGTTATACATTAATATTCTATTGCGAAAATAGTCTGAAATGATCTTCCTTATGTACACCGGTACTTGCAATTCATGCAGGGCATTGAGAATACAGTCCCATTTGGCCGAGTTGAACGCATTCTTGATATCCAGTGTGACCACTGCGCAGTATTTTTTGGAGCCCTTCCTCCATCGTCTACCATCTGTTGCTTCCTTCGCGATTTTAACGACGTGTTGGATGGCGTCGATTGTCGATCGAGCCTTTCTAAATCCATACTGTCGCTCGGCGAGGTTTCCGGCGTTTTCCACAGCTTTCTCCAATCGATTGTACATTATGCGCTCTAATATTTTCCCAGCCGTGTCCAACATGCACAACGGTCGGTATGCGGATGGATCATCTGGAGGTTTGTTTGCCTTTGGCAACAGAACCAAGCGTTGTCTCTTCCATCGTTCCGGGAATACCCCTTCTCTCAAACATGAGTTGTACACTTCTCTGAAGTGGTCAGGTCTAGCTCGGATGGCGGATTTCATTGCAATATTCGGAATATTGTCAGGTCCAGGAGCTTTTGAATTCTCAAATCGTTGATATGCACCTATGAGCTCTTCTGTGGATACCAAGGGAACTTCCTCCGAGCCCGATAAAACATCAATGGCAGGGATCAAATCATTTTGCTGCGGGAATAAGGTGGTTACAATTCTGTTTAGAGTCACTGGGCAGGTGGGAGGCGATGCATTTGGATTTCTCAGCCTATTCATGACGATTTTGAAGGGAAATTATAACAAACAACAAAACAAACAATAGTGTATATTTGTTGTTTATAAATAAATAATTATAAATTATCTAAATATAAATTATATAAAATGGCGGGTCTTTTTTTGTTTGTCTTTTGACATTGGCGTGAGTTATACAAATATATTATAATACTATATAGGAAATTGGTCGACTTTCCCATGGAAAATGTGCTAATCAACATCGCATAAGTTGTTGTTGTCGATTGGTCAAATATATTATAATACTATATAGGAAATAAAACGAAATTTGCGAGCCTAGATGGTTCCTGAACTTAAGATGTCGCAGTCGTAGCTTTTCATATTAAATAGTCGTAAATTTCAAAATACGACTAGTGCGACGCCTTAACTTCTGGAATTGAAAAGCATTTACCAAAGAGCACAACAACAAAAACTTATGCGATGTTGATTAGCACATTTTCTATGGGAAAGTCGACCAATTTCCTATATAGTATTATAATATATTTGCGATTGGTAAATGCATACACACAAATTTTGCACTATATATTATACGACGAGCATCAAATTAAAGAGATCATACCGGAAAATGGTAAAATTCTGAATGAAAATTACCTTAAAATTGGAAACCAATTTATCAAAATCAAAGCTAAATAAACCTAGTTAATACGCAGGGGAATGAAAGTTCATTTTTTTACCACATTTAAGAGATATAAATAAATAAAGTCAAAAAAAGATTTATCAAAGAATAATTTCCATAGCATTTGTATGAAATCATTTTTTCGTGTTTACGTTTTCTGGGACTGCATACATATAAAACGTATTTTTTTTATTTGCCTTTGAGTTGGCCGGATACATATACGCAATGAAACTTTCATAAAAAATCGTTTATGTGTATGTTCAAAACCAACAAGAAATTGTTGTTGATTTTGGTATGTAGCATTCTTCTATATTTCAATCACAACAAACCAAAACAAATATTAAAAGTCGATTAGTGCTTTCCAAATCAACTTTGTGTAATATTGTATTATTTTAATAAAATAAAATCACACGCAAGCGTTGAAATGTACTAATCGACAACGATATGATATTGCGATTTGGTTGTCGCAAACATACAAAGGAGTTACAGGAGATCTGTAATAGGATGGTCAATGTCAAATTGATTCAGCGTGAGCAAACCATTTTTTTTTAAGTTTAATGTTTGAACCCAATTCGGTTCAGCACTCAATGCCACACTAAGCCCGTGGTGCTTCAAACCATGGTGAGGCAACCATACATCAGGTACCTAGGGGTACTGATCGATTCATTTTAATAAATATGTATATATTTCATTTTAATAAATATCTAAACCCTTAAGACGAAAAGAGAAATCCGATAATTTTAAATCATTCTTCTATTCTCATTTGTGAGAGAATTTTAAATTGGTTGGATGTGTAAAGCACCACAAATTTGGTCTTTCGACCATAAAAATACTTTGGTGATAGGGTAAATTATCATTAAGAAAAATATTCGGATGTACCGGTCGCACATATAGAGAATTTATATTGTTATCCCGCTCTAGTTTTCTGCAAGCAAAAAGATTTGTAGGTGGAATAAAGGCTTTACTGTTTAGATTATTCAAACGCATTCGTAAACGAAAAGGTAAACCACCTATTTCAGATAAAGTGAAAATATAATATATAGTTAAGAATATTAAAACAAATATTTACTCACAAATAATTAAATTAATAATATTAACGTAAATAATATAAAAATAACGAGTAACGTAACTCGATGATTTTGTGGTTAATAAAATACAAGGGATTCATTTAATAAAGTAATCGAATAAATTGCCCGTTATTGGTCGATCATAAATTGGCATTGTAACATACATGTACAACAGCATTTCAGATACCTATAAAAGATGTTCGCGTTAGTTAAGTTTTGCAGCAAAGAATTTTATATTACTGAAAAAAACAAAATTAAACATCTGAATAATGATAATTATTTAGTAAAATATAAAGGAGGAGCGACGTATGCTGCGACTTTGTTACATACACATGGTAAGAATCATAATGCATTTTAATTGCATTTAGTTAAATTTTATGAATTTTTTTAAATAGCAAATAAAAAATATTTGGAGCAAGTCATCAAACAATTTGCACAAGATGATAAAGAGGACACAAAAATGCAACCAAATGCAACTAAAGGAAAAATAATATCGCAGAAATTAAGAAGTGGGGAGATACTGACGAAGAAAAGTCTTCATACTGTTTCGCAACACCCAAATGAGGCTATATCGCAGACAGGTAGGATAAATTTATAATTATTTTTTGTATAAATAGATAATTTGTTTGGCTAATTACAATAACATAATTATTACTTTATATTTCAGATATCATTACCGTACAAGATCTACAACCAAGAATAGCTGAAATAATATTGCTCAATACAAATAATATCGATGAAGGCGAAGGAAATACTTTTGTGGACGAAAAAAGCATATCGAATCAACCAAATGAGGCTACATCGACTACAGGTAAGACCAAATGGTGCATTGGTTAAAGCTAGGGCTTTTGGACCGGGGGTACCGGGTTCGAATCTCAATAGGCGCAGGTTGTAAATAAAATTTTCACCAATCGATTTCAATCGGGGGTGATGAGAAACATTGCTTAACCCTCTATTGAAGTGCAGAATCCATCGGCTCACCCACCTTTCATACGAGTGCTACGAGCTGATATTAAGCCATACAATGCACAGGTGGTAAAGTCTCAATAGTCCGCTGAGGCTGAGTGGCAATGAGTACGCTCAAAAAACGAAAAAAATAAATATATATATAAATGTATATAATGTAATTCTAGACACCATTACCGAGGTTAGACATGAGGATACTATAGGAAGTGAGGAGCCAAATGAGACATGTACGGTACCAAATGAGACAGGTAATATCTAATCTAATAATATTGAATAGGTATATAGTATATACAATATACATATATAAAATTTTAAATAATAATGCAATCTTATTCCAGACACCAATATCGAGGTTAGATGTTATGATACCACAGGAAGCGATCCAGACTTCACCGCAGATACTAATGAAACTGATGCAACCATCATGACTACTCAAAATATATCTTGTGAGTCTACTAATATTTCATATTCTGGACCAACATTGGATATCCGTAATTTAGTAGTACCCGAGTCGATGAGTAGTGACAACAAAAGAAAAATAAAAAAGGATTTTTGTTTGTATTGTAAGAAGTTGGTAACGCAATTTGCACGCCATTTAAAAACGCATCGAACCGAAACTGATGTTCAACTTTTGATGAAATATCCGGAGAAGTCGCTGCCAAGAATGCAGTTAATAAAACAAATTAGAAGAAATGGAAATTTCATTCACAATACGCAACCTGAGTACAATAGTGGCATCGTGATTAATTGTCGCCAAAAACAACTGAAATCGCATAATACTGCAGAAGACTATATAGTGTGCACCAAATGCCGTGGTTCGTTTTCAAAACGATCAATTCGAATACACTATAAAAAATGTAACTTGAATCATACAAAGGGTGTTCGAGAAATTATCAACAAAGGCAGGCAAATGGCAAGGTATGTTCATTCTCGTGCGAGTAAAGAACTTAAAACGTTAATTTCTCAAATGCATGATGATAAGATCACACGATCGATCAAGTACGATGAATTGATCATTATGGCAGGCAACAGATTATGTGAGAAATATATTTTGTCACACCAGGACGAGATGATTCGTAGTCACTTAAGATTACTAGGCCGCTTAAAACTTGCAGTGATGGCGAAAACAGAAAACATTAATGAATTGTCTTCTATATTCCATCCCAAATATTATGATGTTGTAGTGGACGCGGTAAAAACAGTCGCACAATACAATTCAGCCACAGGATCATACAAGTCACCGTCAAATGCAACAAGGCTAGGCACGTCAATAAAAAAATGTTCAGTTATCCTAATTGCCGAATGCATTAAGAAAGAGGACGATGAAAAGAAAAAAGCTGTTGAAAATTTCATGATTCTTTTTGAAGAAGATTACGCAGTTGCTATCAATAAAAAAGTAGCTGAAGAGCAAATAAACAGGAAACGAGAAAAGACTGTGGTCTTGCCAACGGAAGAAGACATACTAAAATTATATATCTACGTAAAGCAAATTTGCGGAAATGCCACCGAGAGTTTAAAAAATGGTTTTGATTATTCTGCATGGAAAAACCTATCTGAGGCGTGTTTAATACTTCTGCAGATGTTCAATAGACGTCGGTCGGGGGAAATTGAACGGTTTTTAATAGCGGACTACGAAAGACGAGAGTCTGGTTATAAAAATATGCAACCTAAATTGTTTGAGCAATTACCAGCGAAAGCTCGACAGCGTGTCAAAGGATATGTACGGGTAACGATCCGGGGAAAACTAAACCGCACTGTTCCAGTTTTGCTCGATTCTTCATTAGTAAAGTGGATAGATCTAATACTTCAATATAGGTTGGAAGCAGGAGTGGACCCAGATAACAAATACGTCTTTGGCGTGCCATCGCTAAGTAAGAGGTCGAAAAAATATCTACGAGCATGTCCTCTTATGCGGACTTTCTCGAAAGATTGTGGTGCAGTAATACCTGAATCACTCCGTGGTACTACGCTACGTAAGCATATAGCCACCTATACCGCAATGCTCGGGATTAATGAAAATGAGGTACAGGATCTTGCAAATTTTATGGGCCACCATAAGGACGTTCATAAAGAAGTATATCGAGTTCCGGCTCCGTATAGAGATGTAACAGTCATTTCGGAATTACTAGAAACTGCTATGGGTGTTAATAAAGGGGAGAGTGACTCTGACAGTGAAGATGAAAATAACGCAATGGAAAACAACATGCCTAATCAAGGTAACAATTCCATTAAATCTACCAACTCCGCTGATAGCATTACCCCTAGACTAATAAAACGACGTAGTAGTAAGTTTTCTGCCTATATTTTTAACAATTTTAAGTAATTATTATTTCTACTTTAGCCTCGCCGTACGGAAAAACCAAAAGACAAAGATGGACTGACGAAGAAAGAGGAGCCGTAGAAAATCGATTTGGTAACCTTACTGAAATTGATATTCTTCCATCTCTCGAAGAGTGCAGTCAACTAATCAAAGATTGTCCGATACTTCATCGCCGGAAACCACAAACTCTTAAAACGTTTATAGATAATCAACGAAAAGCTGAGCAACGGAAGAGAGTTCCGTTGTAAGTTTGTTTAATAAAATTAAAGAACAATAGTTTGTATCTGTATAATTGGAATAAATAAAAAATTACTGAATATGGAATAAATTAAAATTTATTTGTTTTGGTTAACATTAGAATCGTCATTATGTTGCTCGAAAATGTAAATTATACAGCCCGCAGGTGTATATTATGAGAAGATATTTTTGTTATTACTTTTTTGGTTGATTAGGTTATTTTAGTGTAGACATATTTTGTGTTAATTTTACTTAAACAAAAGTAAATAGAAGAGGGAGTGAACCGAATCGAGTGTGTTGAAGACTTCAAATATTATGCATATCTGCGAATCCCGGCAACTTGCAAACGGGCGAAACGGGCAACTTCCAAAAAATATTGTTGTGGTATCTTTCATGTCAGTGCAACGGCTCGACACGAAGCTATAATGCGCAGGACGTAAAATCATAATGGATCATGACCCTCAAATGTGAAGTAGAATTCTCTAATTGAAGTATGTTTTTGCATTTTAAGTATATTAATCTATTTCTAAATAATATTATCGAAAGTTGACATTTTTTTAAAAAAAAATATTGAAGTCGTAGATTGAATGTAGTTTTTGCCAATAATGCTTTGTCTGGTTTTTCACTTCTATCATCGGATATATTAGAAAAACTACAAACTTTATCGGTGAGTCAAGACGTTTTTTTCTTCAATATCAAAACAAATTTTTTTAAAGCGCCAAAGACAATCTCTGCATGTTGTTTCCGATAGAGAATCGCCGTAAGTTTCCACAAGAATTCTATGTGCTCAGCTGTAGTTTTTTTTAAGATAGATAAATACTCTACACGGGCTATACAGAATAAGAAGAGAAAAGAATAAAAGGAAAACTAATGTTAAAGGCTTTTATTGGACTCTTGGTTTGAAAATTTATTCAGGCCACTGGGGAGTTTATCTACAAACCCCAGACGACCAAACCTCATGAAACGGCCTTGGTTGAGCTAGGTACAAAGGGCTCTACGCATTAAGAATGATAGAAAAAGACAAGAAGAACACAGATGGTGTTCAGATTTTTAATAGGCATCACATTATAAGTCTCGATTTCGTCCACCGTGCTATCTTTTCGAATTGGTAACACGAAGCGTTGCATGAAAGCGAATTCTACCTCTTCGGTGAAATATAAAGTCGCGTTTAGATTCGCCATTTCGAGGTGCGTGGTAATTCCTCTGGCTCATCGTAGAAGTTCAAATTTTAGATTGCGGCAAACCCCATACTGGAACATATGTGAATGGTTTTTATAATAAATGTTTAATAAAGCTATTTGCCAAATTCCTTGCTGAGTTCTCAATTTTATTTTTATAAAAAAAACAAATTTGAAATATAATATGGATATAATTATTAATAAACAATCATTGATATTATGTATATATGTACATCTGTTAATAGAATAATTAGATATAATTTTTGTATATTATTATACTATACTATATAATATTCAAGTAGAAACTGTTGTGTCTTGAAAATATTACATAATTTGATTACTTTTGAATTAATAATATCAAAAATCATATTATAATAAGATGTCTCCTTCAAAGCAAAAAATTACTGTACGCAGAAGTAGTACTATAAAGCAAATACTTTTTTCAAATGTAATTCAAGCTGGAGGCATCCTTTCGCCCTCTTAATTTATTTTTATAACTTGCTCTAATTGAATAATCTTTATTATATTTTTATCTTTGGTAGTAATATACAATACAATTGTGATTCCCTTATACGGTGAATTTATTTTGGGTAAAATTAATTTAATTTAGTTTTATTGATTTGGTAACATATACGTAATAACATAATTCGTTTCAAAGCTAAGATTTCTTTTTTAGTGAAAATTGCATATATTAAATCCGAAGAACCCCAAATTTTAATGTTATTTATATAATTATCTAACTAGAAGAGTGTCAATATCTACATAATACTCGTATTTCTCCCTAAATCTTAAAAAACAATACCAGTATGGTAGTACTACATCAACCGAAATTGCACAACAATTTTCTCAAACTGTTAAGTAAATTTTGGTATATATATTGTAGTTATTGATCGAAAGTCTATAATATTTTTCTCTAAATTTGAAAATTTATTGCCTTATTAACCTACAATACCAGCACCGATCCCATCTCACTTACGTACCGTAAGATTTATATGTCTAAATGTTTTGAGTTATTTAAGAGTAAATAAAATGATTTAATTAATTGGCCCCAATTAGCTTTGAGTGTGGTGATCGCGGATTGTATTACCAGACATAATATTCCATACATAGGTTTGAGTTGATCGATTTAAATAGATTAAACTTCTCACAAAAACGCTAATATCCGATCAATGATCTAATTTTATGAATTAGATATCTAATATTTCCATAAAATCCAATTTTAATGCGCAAAAGAGATATAGTATATACTTCAACATAAAGACTCAGCAAAGCTAACTAAAACTACAGAAAGTTCTTGTAACTCACAAAATAATACAAGTTAATCTTCTGATATAAATATCTGTTACGGTTAGTTTGAATATTAGTAATTTCGTTGTGCTGAAGTCGTTGACATGACAGTAACAAATTATTAACATAGACCGAATCTGAAGCAGAAGCCAGTTAGTAAGCCAGTTTGCACGGTATTTGTAGACACCATTTTTCCAAAATTGGAAGAAAATAGAATTTCGTACACAACACAAACCCACAATCTAATACTGGTATCCTCGGTTATTTCTCACCTCATGAAAACGACCATACTCCGTCAAAAAGAAAATGCCTCTATAATATTTCCCCTTATTCCATATTAAATAATTCTTCATTCCTTCTTCAAATGCAAATAAAATATTGTCAATCTTTTTAACGAATAATTGTACAGCGTTTCGTTGATTATCTATAAACGTTTTAAGAGTTTGGGGTTCCCGGCGAAAAAGTAACGAACACTGTTTGATTAGTTTACCGCACTCTACGAGAGTTGGAAGTGTTTCAATTCCAATGAGGTTATTAAATCGATTTTCGACTGCACCACTTTCATGGAGCGATAAGGGTTCGATGGTTTTTCGGAGGTATATCACACACAATAAAAACGCTTTCCTAGATATTTTTTATACGGCAATATTATATCAGCTATTCCTGGTTGTAGATCTTGTATGGTACGATATCAGAATTAAGAATAATCTTGTGGCAATTATTCGCACAAATTACCTACTTATACTATATAGATAATTATAAATGCATTGCAAGCATTTTTGTAATACTTTCGTGCGGTATAGCATCATTTGAGTCCTACGATGCTGTACGAGGATTTTAATTCGTCGTTATCTTCCCACTTCTTAATTTCTGCGATATTATTTTTCCTTCAGTTGCATTTGGCTGCATTATGTACTCTTCAACATCTTGCTCAGGTTCGAATTTTTCATTGATTTTCCCCAATATATGTGAGTATAAGTATTCGTTTCGTAAAGTCCCAATCGCTAATAAGAAATTTTGTCAAACTCTTATTCAGCCGAAACTTAACAACATTTATTAGAATATTTAATCAAGGAAATTCTGATAAGAAAATATTCTTTGGTCGTATCATTTCCCGAAAACTAACTAATCATTTTTTATCATTTACAGTTATATAAGTGTGTACTACTATCACTCCTAATAGTAGAAATTGATGTAAATATATTCAATAGAGTATGAAGAAATAACCGACATTAATTGTTTGTGCTGCGGTCGATACTTTGATACGGAACCATCTGACCTTGTTGAGACAGTTTTTTTATAAGTAAAACATTGGTGATAAATACGCACTTTTCATTTCAAGATGTAAATTATATATTTTACTAATTGTAGTACAAGATTGGCAGTGGTTTTATATGCTTTAACTAAATACTGATAAAATTCGCAAAGTGAAAGTGTCAATTTATAAGAAACTAATATGTATACGAACTCCCTTTAGGTAAAATATGGAAATTCCCCACACTAAGTGCGTATTATGTGGTGCGTAACTACATTACAAAAACAACAAAATTACTTAAAAATACATCTTATTTATTTTATTAGTTGTATTATAATTTTATAATAATTTGCACACAAATCGTAATGCAATGGCAAGAATTACGATACCTACAATATCAGTTATGTAAGAGGCCTTTGGATCACCATTATTAACAATTCCATTCGAATTATGGGATAAGAGAGTTGGCGTTGATATTGTTTAACGGAGGCCTCCATCCATTCTATTTCATTTTCAAACATTTCATTTCGTCGATTAGATTTGAATTTTTCTCTATTGATAATCAACAAACTGCCTTGAATAGGTCAGATGACATTTGGTACGTTTTTTTTAACTAACACGGAATCCAATCATCCGGCGGCTGGAGTTCCTGGAAGAGGAAAAAAAAGAATTTTTGAAAGGTATTGCTCAATTTACAGCATGCTGAAAATCATTATGTATAACCATCACCTTTCATGCATTCACGGTGCTAATATACTCGAAGTTTATACGGCTTAATTCCAATACGTAACATTCAACCTTCGTGTATGAGATTCTTCATTGAATGCATGGTTGGTACGTTTGAACATTTTATTCGTGGATAGCTAATTAAACCAACCCGCATATTTGGTTTTACAATACAGTATTGATTTAAACATCCTGGATGAAAATTAATCATAAATTAATTGATGTAAACCCACAATGCTAGAATAATCACATTTTGGAGAACAACACATTAATTTTTCACGTGTATTTATAATTCATCACATTCACCTTCAGCTTGGATCTCGTCCTCTTTCATATTTTATTCCTTTCACACAATTGCAAATCAATATCGGTTTGATTTTCATCCATAAATAATTTTGTAGCAATTTCCTCGTAATGAACAAGAACTCCGAGTTTTATGTTGCTCATGCGTTATATTTATGTGTTGCCTTTGCATAATCGTCCAGTTAATCACAGATCACAAATCGTTTCCATTAGGTCCGTTAAATAAACTTCTGATATCTTGCATATCTTATTACTGACCGGATTGCCAATTTCGAAAACTCGAAAAACTCTTCTGTTTGAAAACTGTCACCTTCTACAACTTTTTAGGATTAACCTAGTTTGTAGCATTTTCGATTTCATTCTCGGTCGCCTTGGGTATACTGATTACTAATTTGACTACTAAACTAATGCTAAACTAATTTGACATAAAAAGTAATGGTAAATAAACTGTAAAAAAACCAAATAAACATTTTAAAAATAATACTTACTGAAAATTTGGTAGAGCAACAGAAATGTTTGACATATTTTTATGTACAGCCAATTTGTAATAGTATTAGTACGTGGCACGAGAAACGAAATTACAACACATTCGATTTTGCAATTTTGTTATTTTTTTATCATTCGCTACGATGTATGTATTTGTGTAGTGCATTTAAACAGGGTGTCTGTCAATTATTAGCAGTTTTAATGCCCAACGAATTATATTAATATTAAATAAACAACCAAATTTTTTAAAAAATAATGGTTTTTTTTACAATTAATCAATAAATTTGCGAAAAACCAGTGATTTAAACATTTTTCATAAATTTTCAAATTTTTGTTTTGCGCAAACTTTGACGACATAAGGAAAACATCAAAACAGGGTATAATTTGGCGACAGTCGTCAAAGTATTCGTTTTTTGACAATTTCCGCGATGTCGCCAAAGTATGCGTTAAACCTGGTGACACTTTGGCGACAGTCGCCAAAGTATGCAAATGTCGTCAAAGTTTACATTATACAAAATTTTTGTCGTCAAAGTATAGGATAAACATATATATATATATATATATATATATATATATATATATATATATATATATACAGGTAACCCTTGAAATATGCGACAAATTGGTTTCACAAAAACCGCGCACAATTCAAATTCGCATAATTTGAGACTTACAAATACTGTTAAAGTTAGCTGAAAGTTGCCAGCCGAAAGTGAAACGTCGATAATGCAGATAGTTTTCGCCCAACCGAAAGTAAATAAATGGTAATGCAGATTGTGTAATCCCAGTCGGAAGTTTCCAGCCGAAAGAAAAAAATCGATAATGCAGATTATGATAATAATATTCCAGCCGAAAATAAAAAATTTAGTAGTTATCAGCCGAAAGTAAATAGGATACATAAATGTCAATAAAATTTTCTGTAAATAAATCAAAAGAATCCATAATATTGGAATAAAATCAGCCGCTAGAGTGTATATCTGAAGTTGAATAGTTTTTATGTGATTTGTCAATAGCTATCTAATGAAAAAATTCTGTTCAAATTTCCCGTGGGAAATCTCGGAAAATTCGATTTTCCAAAAATCATTTGAAAATTTGTATAAAATCAGCCTCCAGAGTGTTATGTCTGGAGATGGATTGCATTAATGTGATATATCAATTCCCTCTTGCAATAGGTTTGGTTTAAATGTTGGTGTCTCTTCAGATTCATTCTCTTTCATTAAATTCTGGTTTTCTTCATATAAAATCAGAAGATCTTCCTCAGTTAAGTTTTCTTCTGGTCTTTGGTACTCGTGCACCTCATTCAGTGTGATATTATAAAATCCTTCACCTTCAACCGAATGCGCCAAAGCTACCACTTGGTTCAATTTAGGACTGAGATTTTGCACAAAAAGCGATAAGCGAGTTTGTGTCTCTTTTACTTAAACTGAATATGAACACTATTTCGCTTAGTAGAAATTTATTTTATTAATGCGATCTCAACTAGCTAAAATAAAATGATATTCTATTTCAACTATCATTCGTCTGTGTCTCTCACCATTAGAGATTAGGTACGTGGTCGAAGCGGAGAAAAAGAGATAGCTCTTATACATAATATAATTGACAGAGATCGCAATAGAAAAAGCGCATAGACCGAATGAAATGGAGTAACAACTTATTCTTTTAAAAAGAGAGATAAACTCTCCAAGAACTTAGGAATGTATTCTGCTTTAATTCCTTAACAGCTTTGGCGAAAAATTGTACTCAATTCCTCATAGAGTATTCTTTCCATATTTCGGTAACTGTTACATCTGGTCGGTTATCTAATTTATCTATGATAAATTCAAATGTGACCCGTAAAAAATTGCTTTAAAGGTGGCTATAATACCCTGGTCTAATGGTTGTAGCAACGATGTTGTATTATCTGGCAAGAATATTAATTTTGCGTACCTACATTTTTTTTATTTTGGTATTGCGCGACTTCTGGAACAAACCAGTTTGACGCCATCCACGTTTTTCGGCTTGCTCTCCAATATACTGGTAAGTTACTTTTATAAGCATTGGTTTTGTTACTAAATCCCCCGATGCATTACTGCATAATAATAGTGAAATGCGATCTTTCGCAACTTTAAATCCTTGTGCTTTTTTTCGTGCTTGGAAATGTATATCCGATCCGGCATTTTTTTTCAAAATAAGCCGGTCTCGTTGGCATTGAATATTTTATCGGCAACATCCACCCTTATCAATGATTTTCTGAAGTTTTGGTGGATACAATCTGGCAGCTTCTGCATCAGCATTTATGCTGTTTCTCCGGTTAATTTAAGATTTTGTAATAAAAATCTCTTTTTAAAATTTTCAAGCCAACCTTTCCTTCCAGTAAATTCTGTTAGCTGAGGGACAAAGTCGGTTCAGATTTGATACGATTAAAAATTCGCACCGCTTTCATACGAATTGCATTCCATTTAAAGGCATGTTGATTTGATTTTTATGTGTTATCCATATCATAAACATTTTTTCCATCAATGGATTTCCAGCGTGAGATGTCTTATTGAAACTAATTGAGGCACCGGCCGCTACTGCATCTCTTATTTTCTTTTCATTGGTTTTAATCGCACGAATTGTGGATTCTCCTAATGCAAAATCATTTCCAATTGTTGTTGGACCACCTTCTCTACGTAACCTATCCAAAATTTGAATTTTTGTCTCTAATGTTATGGTTTTCCTGTTTTTTTTCTTATTCTCATAAGTAAAATTATTAGGAACTTTCATGACAGTAAAATCCAAATTTAAAAAATGTTCTAAAAACAATGCATGCAATTAAAAAATGTTAAAAATATTTTAACTTCAAAATTCAAATTTGTTGACTTATTATCGTTTAGGATTTTCAGTTTAGGGCTGTTTTCGAAACGAATACTTATTTGTGGAACCTAACTATTTCAAATAAGTATCCTATCGAGGTGATTTATTTTTTATCCCTTTCTTACAAAAAAATCTAAATTGCTTGTCATTTTGCCTATGAATATTTTTCTAAGGTAGCGCTAGCGCTATACCGAAAAATTTAAAATTTGCTTTTGACAAACAAAGTAAAAAATGAATTCTTTCAGATCAGGTCATCAAAATTCAATACTCTCATTGTTTTATCAAGCGATAGTGTTAAAAACGTATTATGTTGCGAATAGCAGTGTTCTAACTTAAAAAAATGGAAAACAAATAATTTTTTATTGTTGCTGTCAAAATATAGTAAGTAAGTGAAATGAATTCGAATGATTTTACTTACTTATTTAAGATGGCGTCGAATAAGTAAATAAGTATGAAATAAGTATCAGTTTCGAAAACAGCCTAACACTAAAATATTTGCATTTGACTGTTTTTACACACTGTTGTTATAAATTTATTTGTTGTAGGTATGTATGAATGTGTAAGAGAAAAGGAATGAACCAGTCTCCTACATTCATATTCAAGCTCAGTGCATACCTGCGGGAGTGCGGGAGTGCCAGTTAAAAAATTTTCAACTCGCGTTTGGTGAAAGAGGAGGAGCTTATATCAAAATGGCGTAATTTGATTGGTAGAGACTGTGAAGTGTGATAATTTTCTAGACTCACAACCTCAGGTATGTACTGAGCTTCACAGTATCATAAAAAATGGTTGAAGAGAGCTAATTATGTACTGTACCTAAGTGTGTGTGGCGTTTTTATGTTATGTAAAATAAAACGATTTTCTATTCTCTTTATCGTCACTACATATATAATAAAAGGAATCGGAATTGCACTAACCAGAATCGCACTAAACCGATGTAGTGATTCACTCATTCAATAAATTTATTACAATTCGTTTATCCCTACAATTATTCGAAATGCAACTCATTTCGACTATAAAATATAATTGTATTTCAAGAGCCTCACGCAGCTTAGTAGTGACAGCTATAGAGTAGATTTGGACCCAAATCTGTTACTCTGTGGTGGAAATCCATACTTAAATACATTCCACACATCACTACTTTGTACTGAATATCTTGGACACTTCAGTACAACAATCAAACAACTTCACCACCATCTTTTGTGGTTATTCAAAACTAATCACAAATTATTTCTTTTAGCTGAATTTTACTTTTATTTCAGTGCGTTGTTTTTACGTCCAAATTCATCTTATATTTTTTTGGTTCATCGTCTCGAACAACTTTACACACATATACTCTCGTTACAACTTCTGACGCGACCTACTCGCCCTTTTCAAAGAATATTTTTCTTAAAAATAATTATAAATATATTTATAAACTAATTATACATTAAATATAAATTAAATTGAATTAATAATTAAAAAGTAATATCGCGCTTAGTGGTGGTGGACTTTATCCACATTTTGTGATTATATTAAATAAATTTGTGGCCGCATACTAAAAATTGTGCATTGTGTGGCCATAAACTAAATTTATTTTGTTCGTTATTTTGTGCCCCCGTCGCTCTATATACAAACCCAACACCGATATTTCCCGCATAATTTAAAAATTATGACAAAAATTTTGAATCGCATAAAACCACAATCGCACAAATGAAACCCGCATAATTCAAGGGTCAATATATATATATATATATATATATATATATATATATATATATATATATATATATTATATATATATATATATATATATGTATATATATATATATATATATATATATGTATATATTATATATATATATATATATATATATATATTATATATATATATATATATATGTATATATATATATATATATATATATATATATATATATATATATATATATATATATATATATATATATATATATATATATATATATATATATATATATATATATATATATATATATATATATATATATATATATATATATATATATATATATATATATATATATATATATATATATATATATATATATATGTATATATACTAGTGTACTAATTATATTTGAAAGAAGAATAGTGGAATGAGATAATTTTTAAATAATTAGACCTGAGAAAACCAAAAACAGAAGTTCCTTAAATTGCTCGATCCGCGCTTACATACTATTATATATTCCAACTCAAGGGCTTGGTGATGCGAGTTTTTGAACGAAGAACTAATTGGTCTGAACATCATTCTGCAATGTTGGTGTTGAAAATCTTTTATAAAATATGACCACTTTCTTTGCAGAACTAAAATTTTAGTACATCTTTGTTGCGTTAAGTAATAGTTGCGTGTCGAAAATATTATTTTCAATAACCACCTGACGCATTAGTACCCCAAATTGTATGTCATCCTCGGCGAAAACATTTTGTATCCAGTATTCAAAAAATAATAATCGCGTGACAATTGTGAAAATTTAACCATTTTCCCATATAATGCAATGGACAGATAGAATTGTTTTCTAATATTCTTGGATTTCCTCTGCGCGATAAATTGTTGAAACGAGCTGCGGATGACATCTATACAAACAAAATATGTTCTAAATATGGTCTTAGTGGTATACAAACAACGCTGGTACGTGAAGGGAGACTATTTACGTAATAATTTTATGCGGTGAAATAAAAAACTCTCAGGCAGACAAAATCATCGTCATCATCATCACACACAACTAAAAATTTACAGATTATAGTAAGTTAGTCGTTGATCATTTTAATTGTAGCTGATCCGGTGTTGGGTATCAAAAGCGTCGCTGGACTATTGAGCACTAAAATTTTTCCAACTTTTCATTAATTTTTAAAACAGTGATCTGGCGCATCAAAATTTCTTATAGCCAGAAAATATCTTTAATTATTTTAACATAAGTATTACATTGTAGTTTGATACTATCAAAACAAATAATTGTGTAAGTAACAGCTCAAATAAAATAGTAAGTGCCAAATTAATTGGTTACAATTGACCGAATATAACACCAATTGCTAACATTATATTTCACTTAATTTGTGTAAATATCATAATTATTTATTCATCAAGCTATACCATTTGCAATTGTGCATAAACAGACCCGATTAATGTATTGCAATACTCGTATATACATACACATATATAGTTTGACAAATATCTATGTAAACTTTATAATTAGTTCTGGGAATTACAAAGAAAAAGAAAAAACAAATTTTTATAAACACAAAAAATTAAAGTTTTTAATTTGAAATTCTGATATAAATATTCAACCATCCATTAATGTCAAAATTAATTTTAAACAAAACAGCAACATAAATTTGAAAAGTAATTACCTATCTACAGAGAATCATTACTTTTCAAAAATTAAATACCCTTAAAACATGCTACAGTACATGCATACCTACATGTACACAAAAATTATTTTAATTGATTTTTGAATTAATTTTTAGTCTTTTGAATGGTACGTATACAAATATCTCGTAGAAACTGTGAATAAAGTTTTAGTACCCGTATGTAGTTGTACCAAAATCTGTTGTATATAATAAAATAATTATTTAATTACAAAGTTTAGTGTTTCAATGTATCACAAGATATTGATTTAATGCTTTACCATAGAACATACAAAAAATGGAATTCCTACAGCACTCATGCACGTATAGATAAACGAGCACATCATCAATTAAAAACCTTTCAATCAATCGATCAATTTTAAATTAAATTAATATTAAACAAAACAAAAAAATACAAGGAAAATTTAATTTTCATCCCTCAAGCTCATGTTTATATAATTTAACAGCTCTCTGAAAAACTCTATTGTGCTATTGTGTGTACACAGCCAACAACAGAAAAGCGCACATAAAATATAATAAAATTGTTACTGCTGCTGTTGTTGTACTGTGTGTAAGGTAGGAGGAGAAGGCAAAATTGGATGCGAAAATGAAAAACAATTTTTTTGACCTAATTTTAAAATTTATGTGTTTGGAATTTATTTTTTTAATGGGAAAATGATGATTATGATTATTTTCCTTAATTTTCATCATCCCGCGCGATATATCCCTTCTCGCACCCTCAATATGACTGTGTGATGTGGAATTATGAAGCACAATGTATTATATATACATATGTACACCCATACATTTCAAAAAAAGGCTTTAATAATAGTCCTGTGATTTTTGAGGCTAGATGTTTCATTATAATCATTGGGGAATAATAATTATACCGGACGTACGTATGTGTCGGTTGATATACACATGGACATAAATAATTTATCTGTGTGATTTGTTGAATTATGACACTTTAATAGTTGCTGATGATAAAACATAAATTTTTTATTAGTTTTTTGTTTAATGTTCGTTAAAAAGGGTTGCAAGGTTAATTTAATTTGTAGTTAAATTAATTGAATATATTGAGTTTTTGGTTTTTTGGCTGACCGGTGCTGATGGCATAGTATTTAAACTATGATGTTTTTGAATCGGGGGATACATTTTGGTAAGAAAAATACTGATTGCAGTTTTTCAAAAACATACGAAAGCCGATTATTAACCCTATTAACATTAAAATTTAAGGCCCCACAATGAAATCAATGGTGAAGGAAGGAAGGTGAGGCGGTAAGTAAAAAAGTGAATGTGACTAACTTATTGCTCGAAAAAAGAATGTTGAAAATGGGTTGAGAAAATTCTACACCAATAATTTTTATTTTAATGTTATAATACTTAAGCCAAGTTTTTAAATGTCTAATATTTACCCAAAAACTAATTTCATTTTATTTTATTCAAATTACCGGTTAATGAAAATAAATTGTACATGTTTACAGTGTTGTCAATACACTGATGGCCTATTAGACCATGTACTCGGCCCGACGTTAGATTTATTGAGAAATGGAAGCTTGAAAATAAAGTTAACTTATTCACATCAAAATAGTTGTTTATCTTCCCCCGGATGAACGTTTAAGACACGTCCTAATGGCCAATTGAGTGGCAGTATTATGCCAAACCGTGGTATTTTTATTGCAGACATATTGCAGCATCGTTTGCGCAGGTTTTTAGTAGGAGAAATCGAAAAAAAATTCGTCAATTACAGCGCCATCTATCATGAATCGAGAAAAATGTTTCAGTCAAATCCTACGTACTTTTAGCCGAAGAATCCGAATCTTCAATAAAAAATAGGGGTCCATATTTTAGTTTCAAAGTTACCCCTCGCCCTACCTACAAGGAGGGGGGGGGAGGGATACTAATTTTAACACTAACAAAAACATTCATGTTAGAGTACCTTTCTATTTAAATAATCCAATAAAAATGATGCGAACTATGCGATCGTCTCGTCGAACCAGAGTAACAAGTTGATTGTTTTGTTGCTTCGTTATAAATTGTAAAATTTAGGCATGACAGTTTGGTTTTGAAATAACAACTGCTAGCATTTTATAAGGGGCATGTCTTTACATCTTTTAGGTCCATGCTAAAACAATGCATTTTCCGGCCTCAGCTTCGCTTTTATTCATTGATTTTTCATATTGAGCCCTGTTTTTATTTTGAACATGTATGTTGTATTAGTCTTGTCATTAATTGCCTGTCTCAAATTGTACACAAATGTCATATCTATCTATTTTTGGAATATAGAGGGCTAAATTTTTTAGTCGAAGTTGGTTCATCATTATGACTCGGCTTTTAAGAGATAAAGATTCAACTGAATAAAATTCTTTATATGCATAACTGGTAAAATTTTGTTCCAAATACAGTTTACTTGTTTGTTTTCTACAATAGTGACTAGGCAGCTTATTTAGTTGGTCTAAAAATATTACTACGTTTTTGGTATCAGTTCTTTCTCGTAATACTGCAGGTTTTTCAAATTTATTGAGTTGGTAATTTGAACCCAGGAATGAATAATCCCTTTTATCAAGTATTAAGGATAGATCATTTACACACAGGGATATACACAATATTAACATTTAAATGGTAATTTTTTTTAAACCCTTTTGACGTGATTTCGAAAATACTTTTTTTTTTGCTCCCAACTCATATTCCAAAAAGGTTTAAATAGTTGTTTTCGATGATTGCTCGTAAGCTCACCATATTTGCGAATCATTGACTTGCGACAACAATTTGGTTACATGGAACGCCAATGGATTTAGAATTGCGCGTATGATATTCTGCAACTTTTTATCACTCTCATTCGTTTAGAGACCAACGTAATCCTTGCCGTACATTCGCAGTTTTTTATTTTTATCTATCGTGTTCATCAGTGATATTTTCTGATGAATAGTCGACCAATATCACATTTTTTTAGGTGATAATTGTGAAACACTCGAGTTAACTGAACTTTGTAAGATAGGAAACACGGATTTATTAAAATTCGACCACTAGATTTTTGATTAGATCTGTTTAAATTCATTTTTAGGTCCCTACATTTTACAAAATTAGTATTGAGCTTAATATTGCAGTTAATTCATAAATTTATATACTCACAATCACAATCAAAATTCAATTCATTTTTGATTTCACAATCAATTCTCACATCTATTTTAAAAGTATTAAAATTCACAAAGCCGTATCTTATGAAGAAAATTCCAACTGTTTTGTTGTGCTTTTTAAAATTTTGCATGGAAGGTTGTATTTAATTGTCTTAATATTTGATAAGTTATCGAAAAAGTGATGAGATACGTTAATATGAAATAAACTTTTGATTCTCATGATGTTAACTGTAACATTTTTGTCTAAATAATTGGCATGCGAGAGTAAATGTATAACACTATTTAGAAATACTGTTAAAGTTAGCCGAAAGTGAAAAGTCGATAATGCAGATTGTTTTAGTCCAGCCGAAAGTAAAAAAAAATGGTAAGGCAGATTGTCTAATCCCAGCCGAAAGTTAAAAGTCGATAATGCAGATTATGATATAACATTCTAGCCGAAAATAAAAAATTCAGTAGTTATCAGCCGAAAATAAATAGGATACATAGAAATCAATAAATATAAATTTTTGTAAATAAATTTGCGTGTAAAACTTTGCTTCGTAGAAAATATCGGAAAATCAGAAGAATATTCAAAATTGGAATAAAATCAGCCTCTAGAGTATATATATAAAGCTGAATCGCTTTTATGTGAATACTCAATAACTGTCGAATAAATAAATTCAGTTTAAGCTTCCCGTGGGAAATCTCGGAAAATTCGATTTTCCAAAAATTATTAGAAAATTTGTATAAAATCAGCCTCTAGAGTCTTATGTCTGGAGATGGATTCAATTGATGTGATTACTCAATAGCTATCACAGGAAAAAAATTCAGTTCAAGTTTCCCGTGGGAAATCTCGGAAAATTCGATTTTCCAAAAATTATTAGAAAATTTGTATAAAATCAGCCTCTAGAGTGTTATGTCTGGAGATAGATTCAATTGATGTGATTACTCAATAGCTATCGCAGAAAAAAATTCAGTTCAAGTTTCCCGTGGGAAATCTCGGAAAATTCGATTTTCCAAAAATTATTAGAAAATTTGTATAAAATCAGCCTTTAGAGTGTTATGTCTGGAGATGAATTGTGCATTGATGTAATTTATCAATAGCTATCGCAGGAAAAAAAATCAGTACAAGTTTCCCGTGGGAAATCTCGGAAAATTCAAAAATGTTTCCAGCCGAAAGTAAGAATGGATGAATAAAATCAGCCTCTAGAGTGTTATGTCTGGAGATGAATTGCATTAATGTGATTTATCAATAGCTATCACAGGAAAAAAATCAGTACCAGTTTCCCGTGGGAAATCTCGGAAAATTCGATTTTCCAAAAATTATTAAAAAATTTGTATAAAATCAGCCTCTGGAGTGTTATGTCTGGAGATGGATTCAATGCACCAAAATGCAGACATACGAAGTTTGTTGGATACCACCAATGCAGTAAGAAGACTTCAAAGGCAGAAACCTTTGGAATTGGGCAGTTGTATTTAATTCGGATAGAGAAAAATAATTACTATGTAAATTCAAACGGGAGTAACCATTGGGCTACTGCCCGTCAAATGTGAATCTTCATTTAAGAAAGATAAATTACTAAATGATTTGTAAATCAGTTGTAATATTAAATAAAGGGGAAAAAAAAAAAAAAAAAAAATTGATGTGATTACTCAATAGCTATCGCAGGAAAAAAATTCAGTACAAGTTTCCTGTGGGAAATCTCGGAAAATTAGATTTTCCAAAAATTATTAGAAAATTTGTATAAAATCAGCCTTTAAAGTGTTATGTCTGGAGATGAATTGGATTGATGTGATATATAAATAGCTATTACAGGGAAAAAAAGCAGTACAAGTTTCCCTTGGGAAATCTCGGAAAATTCGATTTTCCAAAAATTATTTGAAAATTTGTATAAAATCAGCCTCTAGAGTGTTATGTCTGGAGATGGATTCAATTGATGTGATTACTCAATAGCTATCGCAGGAAAAAATTCAGTTCAAGTTTCCCGTGGGAAATCTCGGAAAATTCGATTTCCCAAAAATTATTAGAAAATTTGTATAAAATCAGCCTCTAGAGTGTTATGTCTGGAGATGGATTCAATTGATGTGATTACTCAATAGCTATTGCAGGAAAAAAAATCAGTACAAGTATCCTGTGGGAAATCTCGGAAAATTAGATTTTCCAAAAATTATTAGAAAATTTGTATAAAATCAACTTTAGAGTGTTATGTCTAGAGATGAATTGTGCTTTGATGTAATTTATCAATAGCTATCGCAGGAAACAAAAATCAGTACAAGTTTCCCGTGGGAAACCTCGGAAAATTCAAAAAAGTTTCCAGCCGAAAGTAAGAAATGGATGAATAAAATCAGCCTCTAGAGTGTTATGTCTGGAGATAAATTGGATTGTTGTGACTTGTCAATAGCTACCGCAGGAAAAAATTCAGTCCAAATTTTCCGTGGAAATTTTGAAAAATTCGTTTTTCCGATTTCGGAAAATTTTCTAACAATTTTTGGAAAATCGAATTTTCCGAGATTTCGCACGAGAAACTTGAACTGAATTTTTTTCCTGCGATAGCTATTGACAAGTCACATCAATCCAATCCATGGCAACTTTTTTGAATTTTCCGAGATTTCTTCCGGGAAACTTGTACTGATTTTTTTTTCTGCGATAGCTATTGAGTAATCACATCAATTGAATGCATCTCCAGACATAACACTCTAGAGGCTGATTTTATACAAATTTTCTAATAATTTTTGGAAAATCGAATTTTCCGAGATTTCCCACAGGAAACTAAAACTGAATTCTTTTCCTGCAATAGCTATTGAGTAATCACATCAATTGAATCCACCTTTAGACATAACACTCTAGAGGCTGATTTTATACAAATTTTCTAATAATTTTTGGAAAATCGAATTTTCTGAGATTTCCCACGGGAAACTTGAACTGAATTTTTTTCCTGCGATATCCATTGAAAAGTCACAACAATCCAATCCATCTCCAGACATAACACACTAGAGGCTGGTTTTATTCATCCATTTCTTACTTTCGGCTGGAAACTTTTTTGAATTTTCCGAGATTTCCCACGGGAAACATGTACTAATTTTTTTTTCTGCGATAGCTATTGATAAATCACATCAATGCAATTCATCTCCAGACATAACACTTTATACAAATTTTCTAATAATTTTTGGAAAATCGAATTTTCCGAGATTTCCCACGGGAAACTTGAACTGATTTTTTTTCCTGCGATAGCTATTGAGTAAACACATCAATTGAATCCATCTCCAGACATAACACTCTAGAGGCTGATTTTATACAAATTTTCTAATAATTTTTGGCAAATCGAATTTTCCGAGATTTCCCACGGGAAACTTGAACTGAATTTTTTCCTGCGATAGCTATTGAGTAATCACATCAATTGAATCCATCTCCAGACATAACACTCTAGAGGCTAATTTTATACAAATTTTCGGATAATTTTTGGAAAATCGAATTTTTTGAGATTTCCCACGGGAAACTTGAACTGAATTTTTTTCCTGCGATAGCTATTGACAAGTCACATCAATCCAATTCATCTCCAGACATAACACTCTAGAGGCTGGTTTTATTCATCCATTTCTTACTTTCGGCTGGAAATTTTTTTGAATTTTCCGAGATTTCCCACGGGAAACTTGTACTGATTTTTTTTCCTGCAATAGCTATTGATAAATCACATCAATGCAATTCATCTCCAGACATAACACTTTAAAGGCTGATTTTATACAAATTTTGGAAAATCGAATTTTTCGAGATTTCCCACGGGAAACTTGAACTCAATATTTTTCCTGCGATAGCTAATAACAAGTCACATCATTTCAATCTATCTCTAGACATAACACTCTAGAGGCTGATTTATTTTCGGCTGGAATGTCAATAACATAATCTGCATTATCGACTTTTCACTTTCAACTGGAAACTTTCGGCTAACTTTAACAGGGTATTAAGAATATAAAGAAATCACAAAATCACAAAAAAATCGATATAAATGTATACATATATATTTATATATTAAGTACGGTGATTTGGCGTCTACTGGAGGGCGGGATCAAAGTTGAGTAGAGTAATCTACCAGCTCCGTAACCTTTCGGTGGCGTGCACATTACGCTAGCTGTTCTGGTCATGTTTAAGGCAGCTGGCGTGATGGGTACAATTGTGGAAGAGGTAACCTGGTCACAATTCGCATGTGTACATACTGCCTCCTCGTGGCAATCACCGACAGCTTAAGAGAGTTTGGAACTTCTGACCATTTGGCACATTCTAAAGTACCGCGCTAAAGGATAAATTATTGATAAAAAACCCTAAACTAAGGTGGAACAGAATATGCCGATGGATGAATGGCTGATAGGTTAATCAGTCCAAAGTATGCGGACTCTGGATACCAGGCACCCTCCAGTTTTATTTAGCCTTCCTGTGCTAGGTGTCCCACAGGCGACTTTTTTTTCCCAGCAACTCGTGGGAACAACATGTTAAGACCAGTAAATAAAAGTAAGAATGGTGACGCTCCTAAAGCGTCACTCAACAGCAATAGTTCCGCGGTGGTTTCCACTGGGGGACTTTCGATAAGTGGACAATCGGATGGGTAGCTCCAGAGAGTCTTGTGTTCCCGCAGGGGCCCCACCGTCATAGAGAATCCACTCCACCGGGACAAAAAAAAGCCAGGGGAGGAGAATTTGTCTGGACGGTCTCTGGTTCTGCGGTCCGGTCTGGACTTACCTTCAGACAGGCTGCGGATTCGGAGATCGTTGGGATCTTGCCCTCTGGATTTCCTAAAGCTATCCTCACTGGAGAGCAGCTTAAGAGAGTCCAGGAGGGCATCATAGATCAGGTGCTAGAGCAAGAGGCCAAGGAGCTTAAACCTAAGTTCCTTGGCAGTCAGCTTCGGCCTGGTTGGCTGGCACTAACCTGTGCTGAACGGGCCACGGTTCAGTGCCATAGGAAATATCAAGCCATGGGAGGGTGCACAGCTGATCGTGGCCGAGGCGGAAAACCTGCCTCGAGCCAGGATTGTGTTCGGCACCTTTCCATATAGTGCTGAATTGCCCACAAAGAAGTTTTTTGGTTTTATCAAAAGCCAAAACGAGGGCATGCAGGCGATCAACTGGAGAGTGATCAGGAGAGAGGTAAAAGGCTCTTCGGCCTTTTGCACTTTTTCTATGGACCACTCTTCAGTTAAGAAGCCCAAGCGGGTTGGCTTTAAGGTCAACTGTAAGTTTGGGACTGTCCAATTGCAAGTCAAGTGTGGTCAGGGTGGTGCTAAACCGCCTTCTGTCGGCGGGACCCAAGGGGTCAAGCCTATGGAAGCTACAGTAGCGGCACCTGTAGCCAAGATTACTGGGGTGGCCGCCCTCTCCAGGAGACAGGTGAGGGGAAGGCGGGAAAGAGAGAGGAAGGCGTCCGGGTTCCACGGGGGAAGGCCTCACAAGGGCTTTCCCCGCGCAAGCCACTGGTGGGGCCTAGAGGCTCTCAGGTAGCGGTCTAGCAGAACGGCGATGAAGGACACTGGTCAGTTATCGGCCGGACAAAAAAAGCATGCAGGTGGTGGCAGTGCTGAAAAGGAAGCTGAGCAGGGTCTTCAGAAGGGGCCTTAGAAAAAATGAAGGCATACATCGCCTGTCTGCAGGTAAACCTGCATCATGCAAAGGCGTCTTCGGACGTCCTTTGTCGTAGGTTTATCTGCCAAAACATTGTCATGGCTCTAATCCATGGGTGATAGGTAACCAGATTAGAGGTATCAAGTTGGTAACTTAATTTATCATAACGGAACTCAGCGGCTGGGACCATGCAGCGGCAGGAAATGAGAATTCTAAAATTGACCGACTGGGACTCTTATAGAGTCTCACTCGAATCAGAAATGCCCGCGGTTGTGGGGAACAAATAGTCTCCAGAGGGTTTGTAGATCTGTTCAAACCAGATGCCTAATTCGATACACTTAGCCCACGAGAACAGCTGCCCGGTTAAGCGAAGTGAGTCCACCAAGATGGTCCCTTGGGTGGAACGGGACGCGGAGTAAACTGAGGAAAAATCGAGAAGATTATTCAACAAGGCTAAACGCACCGGTGAAGGGGCGGATATAAGAAGGCATTGACGGAATATAATGTCGAATTAAGAAGATCCTAAAGGGCTACCTGGAGGAATTTCTGTGAGGGAATCAATGAACTGCCCTCTGCAGCTCGTCTCTAGAAAGTCCTTTTCAGGAATCATTCAAATGGTTTAGGACTTTTCCAGAAGCAAGATGGGAGGTTCTCCATTCTTTGAGCGAGGGTCCATGGTATGGTTTACAGATGAATCAAAAACGGAAGATGGGCCGGGAATAGGAATACATGGGAGTGGCACTACCCTCTCGAAGTCCTTGGGTTCCAATGCTACCGTTTTTTAAGCAGAAGTACATGCTATATGTAGAACTTTGCGCTAGGATAATATAGCAAAAGGCCTTAACGATGCAAAGATTTATATTATATCAGACTTCCAATCCTCCTTAAAGGCTCTTAGGTCTTGTACCGTTGAGTCAAGGCTGGTATGGGTTTGTCTGAAGGTTTTAAAACATCTGGCAGGCTCATATAAGGTAACACTTATGTGGGTGACAGGTCATACTGGAATCGAAGGAAACGAGGCGTGAGGGTTCTGCCTCTCCATTTATTGGACCAGGACCCGTCTGCGGAGTCACTAAGGGACACCTTAGAGCAGCGGTAAAACGCTGGGAGGATGTTCAAAAGTCCTCCTACTGGCGCAGAATTTCAGGTTTCCGACAGGCGAAGAAATGTATATCACCTTGGTCTGTCAGGGTTAAGGAGTGTCTTGAACTTAGAAAATCTGAGTTGAGTCTGCTTACTGGCTTCCTCACAGGTCATGTCCCCTTAAGGTATCACCTTAAGAAGATAGACCTAAGTACGACAGATGGATGCCGCTTCTGTGATCTGAAAGCGGAGTCAGCGGAACATGTTCTGTGCCAATGCTCAGCCATTTTCCAGCAAAGACTGCAACATCTAGGAGGGAGAATAATGAGCCCGGATATAGTATATATCTTGTACCGGCCAGTAGTAATATCAGATTCAATAAGAGCCTGAATATTGACTGGACGGATAATTCAATAGGGTCCAGCACAATAGATCTTTTAGGTCGCGGTGCGTGGTGACTTATTGCCCACATGGCTCTTCAATCAATAATAATAATAATACTAAAAAGAAATTTAACGATGTCGGGCACTATTAGTAAAAACAAACCCAAATTCCGACAGTACTAACACAGGCGAAAAACGTTCCAGTTCATACCTTTAGATTTGCGTTTTCTAATTATACAGCAATTTTGTCTTATGTTCCTAAAAAATATAAAAATGTGTTGTTGATAAGCACTCTACATAAAACCGATGAGCAGATCAAAAATCACTTATGATTCTTGATTATAATAAAACTAAGGGAGCTGTTGATACATTAGGCCAGATGGTCGCATGTCGTATTCGTGCAAAAGAAGAACAGCTCGATGGCCTGTCGCGATATTTTAAAACATTGTTGACGTTTCAGCGTATAATTCATTCGTAATTTGGTGTGCAATTTTCTCGAATTATCATAAAAATAAGACCCACAAACGACGAATTTTTTTAAAGAAATTGGGTCTAAACCTTATAGAACCGCTAATACGTAGAAGAGAAACATTACTGCGAGGTCCTTCGGCAAAAAACATTGTTCTACTGTATCAAACTGATACTGCGAGTTCAGATACAGAAAGTCAATCATCTACTTTTTAGGCTGTTAGATCTAATCAGGCAAAGCGTGGACGGGGCAATATCTGTCCAAGAAAATAGGACACTAAATATCATATTCGATGTGAGAAATGCAATAATTTTGCTTGTAAGCAGCATTTAAAATACTTTTGTACTAAATGTTCAACACTCTGTTTCAGTTTCTCCGAGTGTTTTTCCAAGAGCAATTAATTAATTATTTTAAGTGAAAAATGTTTTTTGCTAGTGACGATAGTGAATGTTTTACTGAAAGTACCATAAAAAACGGAAAAAGCAACCTGGAAATATGCCCGCCTTCACGGTCAAGAATGTGTTAATACTGTTGGAAATACAGTTAACAAGAAAACTTTAAAAGAAATTGAGTAAAGATGTGTACTATAACATTGACCGTAACTATCGAACTTTTTTAAATCTAACCATAAGTGCACAAAAAATAACATCCAGTATGAAAAACAAACTATTTTGTCCAAGTTTGTTGGACTGAAAAGTCAAGATGAACAGGATATCTACTTAATCGGTCATATGGAAGCGAAACATGTAGCAAAACGGCGAAAAAGTAATGAAACTTGTGTAAAATCTTTGACATTCGCTTATAGTGTGTGCAAACAAGGTGGTAAAATTCATACTGTTAAAGTTAGCCGAAAGTTGCCAGCCGAAAGTGAAAAGTCGATAATGCAGATTGTGTTAGTCCAACCGAAAGTATAAAAAATGGTAATGCAGATGGTCTCATTCCAGCTAAAAGTAAAAAGTCGATAATGCAGGTTATGCTATAACATTCCAGCCGAAAATAAAAATTTTTGTAATTATCAGCCGAAAGTAAATAGGATACATAGGTTACCATAAAAATTTTTGTAAATAAATTTACGCGTAAAACTTAGCTTCGCAAAAAATATCGGAAAATCAGAAGAATATTCCGTTCAAGTTTCCCGTGGGAAATCGCGAAAAATTCAATATTCCAAAAATTATTAAAAAATTTATATAAAATCAGCCTCTAGAGTGTTATGCCTGGAGATGAATTGCATTGATGTGACTTGTCAATAGCTATCGCAAAAAAAATATTCAGTTCAATTTGCTCGTGGGAAATCTCGGAAAATTCGATTTTCCAAAAATTATTAGAAAATTTGTATAAAATCAGGTTCTAGAGATGGATTGCATTGATGTGACTGGGATGACTAAAGAGATGGATTGCATTGATGTGACTTGTCAATAACTAAAGCAGGAAAAAAATTCAGTTCAAGTTTCCCGTGGGAAATCTCGGGATTTAAAATTTTGGAAAATCGTATTTTCCGAGATTTCCACAGGAAACTTGAACTGAATTTTTTTCTTGCAATATCTATTGTCAAGTCACATTAATGCAATCCATCTCCAGACATAACACTCTGGAGGCTGATTTTATTCATCCATTTCTCACTTTCGGCTGGAAACTTTTGTGAATTTTCTGATATTTCCCACGGGAAACTTGAACTGGAATTTTTTCCTGCGATAGCTATTGACAAGTCACATCAATGCAGACCATCTCCAGACATAACACTCTTGAATCTAATTGATTTTCGGCTGGAATGTCAATAATATAATCTGCTTTATCGACTTTTCATTTCGGCTGGAAACTTTCGGCTAACTTTAACAGGGTGTAAAATTCCCGTTTGTAAAGAGACTTTTCTCAGCTTACATTTAATTTCAAATTCCCGACTACAAAGGATAAATTGACTTGTCAAGGAAGGCATGGTTCCAATAGATTTACGAGGTAAACACAGAAATCGTCGTCAAGTATTACCTTCTGAATATATTGTCAAAATAAAAGAACATGTATAATCGTTTCCGTTTAAGATCTCACATTATAGTAGTGGTAAAGGAGGTTAAATATCTCGACGGCAAACTAAATGTTGAATATATGTACGATTTTTTTATTAAAAAATGGCCAGCTCTCAACATAAACATAAAATACGAATATTACCTAAAGTATTTTAATGAAAATTATTCGTTAAGGTTCGGTAGAAAACATGCACTGAAAGAAACGATGTAATTGGCATATGTTTTGACTTCATGCAAAACCTGCCTTTGTCCAATATACCTGTTTAAGAAATATTTTACTACCGAAACAAACATACCTAGTGAAATAACAGAACTCCACATACATATTTTCGGATGGGTGTCCAGGAGAAAATAAGAACAACACAATAGTGAGATTTTTAATAACTTTCGCTTATTCCCAGCGCTTTACAAAGATTTACCATTATTTTCCTGTTCGCGGGCACTCATTTTTGCCATTCGATCGAGATTTTACCACTGTAAAGAGGCTTGTTAGAAGAGCTGATCGTTTTTATCTTCCTGAAGATTATGAAGTGATGATAGCGGCTTCCCGAAAGAAATACCAATCACTGTATCTAGTATTGGCTATAAAGATATTAGTGACAATAAAAACTGGTGGTCAAATTTCTACAAAAACGTTTGCAAAAAGACCGAAAAGCCAAGTGTTAACTTTAGTATTTCGCACTACAGCCAATTTACTTATAACAGTGAAACCCCCGGTTACTTGACAGCAAGTCAGTTCATCAGAGGTTTTGTTTCGCACACATTTAAGTTAATTAAGCCGAAAGTTAATCCTCATTTACTATTAGAAAAAGCGTACCAAGAAGCAGTTCCTGCGAATGAAAAAAAAAAAAATATCTGACCTAAAAAAAATTTTGCAGTATACCATATGTCTGGGGATACTTTAAAATTTTATTACTTTATATTTTCATGGAAAGTGGCCAATGATAAAGATGAATAAAACTAAATTTCTCAAAATTTGTTTCTTTGTTAGAAATAATTGAATTAAAAGAACTTAAAAACCAAAATTAATACTTTTTTCAATATTTTGTTGAATGTTAATTAATTCATGAAATATCTAATACGCTACCGGTGATTAGACCTTTTAAAATGTGTTTTTATTAACACTCGAAGTATATTAGTATTTACGAACGATAATTCAACGATACCGATTAATAGACAGAATTCTATTTATTTAATTTTTAAATTTTTATATGATTTTTAATATGTTCCGAGGATTTTAGTAAGAGAATTCAATCCAGTTTCGAACAGATAAGCTTATGATTATGAAAAAAATAATCTTCTCATCAGGCCTCGGCTACTGGACTGATTATACCACAATTTACACTCTATATATACAGAATGTATTGTGCATTTAAGTACTAGCGAATCATACTAATACAGATGAAATCTCTTACAATTTTCCTCTTCACGATATTCACAACACAGCTCTATTTCTGTGTAAGCAAATTTTTACTTTTTTCAATATTTTGTTAAATGTTAATTAATTCATGCAATATCTAATACGCTACCGGTAGCGTTTAGCTTTTAGGTTATGGCAAAATTTCATATTACTCTCAATGAGACGAGAATTTTGTTTCAATTATGTACAGCGATGTATGTTAAGTTATTAAAAGTATGTTGAAATTTAGAAAATAAAATATGTTTAATGCCTTTGAAAATCAATCGTTAATATTCCATTTTAATACTTTCCAAGTTTTTGAGTTCATATTTTAGGTTAATAAAACGTTTTATACGTGTCCAAATAGGAACAATTTTCCTTCAAATATACTTTCATAATCCACTTCATATCTACATTTCCAAGAAGCAACGGTATATTATTTCAAAAAAATTGATTCACCAATATACAATATATAGTAGTTACATTCCGAATGACTTCGTGATTATCATCCAGAAGATCGTTATAACAATAAAAATATTTAAATTTCAACAAACTTCATTAAATTTATTATTTGAGTTCTTTCCTTTGGTTCACTTGGTACATAGAACACAAGAACCATTTTATTTGTATTTTTGTTTTTTGCTTTTCTTGCTTTTGTGCTTCCTCCCTCTCTATCTCTCTTTAAACTAAATTTTCCAAGTAATTCACCCATTATAATCTTATTACAGAATATAAAAAAATAAAAAAATTGTAAACCCAAAAGTTTTCTTTTCTTTAAAATAAAAATTATAAAACACAAAAAAATAAATACAACACAAACGTAGAAACGTACATACCATACATACGTACGTACAAAAAGTAAACTTTTTCATTATTTTTCCTCAAAACAACTGTAATAGTTTTTATTTTCCAACTAGACACTTTTAACAACTGGATTGAGTTTTAATGCAGTTTTTCTTTTATATACCATACATCTAGATTCGTCTGTTAACTAAAAACTACAAAAAATTTTTTTACTGTTTTTTGATAGGATGATGATGAATTGAAAGTAAGTTTAAAAAAAATATAAAAACAAAATGACTTGGGATAAGTGTACTGACTAGAGAGAGTAAACGAAAAAGCTTTTTTTTAACATTTTTTTTTTTTTTGTGTAAAGCTCCTTCACTTGAATCTTGTCTCGTCTAAAATGAAGAAAATATGAAAATATCAAAAAAAAAAAAAATTGTGTTGGTGTATAATTTTGGCGACATTAAATATAACATTATCTTGATAATGAAGAATAATGAAGATGACAGTATAAATAAAATTTTATGTAATGAATTTATTAAATTGGCATTAAAATTAAAATAAATTTGCTGTTGTTGTTGTTGTGAAATGAAATAAAGCAACCATGGTCTTAAGAGCGATGAAATTTTATAAAAATAAAAAATGTAAGTATTAAATATAATTGGCCACCAATGACTCTCGCCTTGCCGTCTAGAGAGGGTGGTTTTATCTTATGAATATAATTTTTTTATTTTCTTTTTTGTTATACTGAAATTGGTAGTATCAAGATAAATATTTTAAATGCAAGACGATTTTATAGTTGATGAATAATTATTTTTTTTTTTTTTTGTTCAACTTGGAGTTGCATAAAATTTATTCAAATAAATGTAAATTAGACTATTGCTTAAAAATCGCTAAGTTTTTAATTAATTTTATGTACATAATGTTGTTTTAATTAAATTGTTCGCTTACGAGATTTTTTGAAGCGGTAGATAATTATAAGTAGCGTGTTTGAATTTCCCATGTTATTGTAGGTCATGTTCTTACACACAGGTATTAGTCAAAAACACAAAATTCTGTTTTATATTTCTCCTAGCAGATCGAATTCGAGTAATACTCGGAACTACCGGTAGTATGGACTGGGATGAGCTAAGCGAAACAAATTGGAAAGGCCCTACATCATTAACAGTCGTTCTACAAACTCAAAATATGCTTTCTCGCATTCTTTGTGTCCCTACTTGCTGTTTTATTTAATAACGTTTCATTGAATCAAAGTGAATCATTTGACCAGTACAGAACCATATACATTCTTAACAAAAAGATAGGACGGATAGGATATGATAGTTTTTATCCATGCGCTTTTCGGTTTTGGTTTTAAGTCTCAAAATAGTGTAACAAAAAATTGTTCGCACAAGTAACTCCAAATTTTTTCTCGAACTGAAATCTGGGATTATTGGATGTTAGGTCTCTTCGTTAGTCAACTATACATAATGGGCATTTAAATAAATCATAAATAGGTAATTGACTGACTTGACGTGTCGCTTAATTTTTCGGATTAATCCATTTCAAGGTCGTTCCACAAATTACTCCTCTAAAATCTATTTTAACACTTTACGTTTTATTTTATTGAATTAACCATGGATCCAGTAAATTGCATCGTTATAGTCTTATTCGATTGAAGGTTAGAAAAAAAAATCCCAAAATAAAATACCGAAAAATGCTAAGTAAACTGTCTCACCGAAAAGGATGATCCCATTAAATTTTTGTTAACTACAATACGAAAACAAAATGGATCTACATAATTTCGTGTCACCTTTGGACAAAGGGTCCAATGCTAAGCGGCTTTGGGGAGCTCCCTATTTTAGTATGTGAGTAATTATTAAAAAATAAAAAACTTGACAAATGCTCAAATCTCTATGAATGTTAGAATTTCAAAAAATCGGCAAAGCGGGGGTTTGGGGCGACAGCCCCTTTCCTCTAAGGTATAAAACGAATTAAAATAATATTTCAAAAATTTTTTATTTTCAAAAACAATATTTTTTGGGGATTTTTCTTTTTTTGGGATTTGTTCGATACCAACCCCTGAAATTTATGGGTTGGTATCGTTTACCCAAAATAAAAAAATCCTAAAAATACAATAAATCCTAAAAAATCATGAGATTTAAATGTAACAAATTTTTGAAATATTATTTTAATTCGTTTAATACCTCAGAGGATGGGGGTAGGACATCCAATTTCTGTCCAAAATATGAATACCGGTATTTCGGTATTACGTGGCAACAAAACCGAGATACTGGTATTAATACCGGTATTGTTTATGTAACACTTTAAAAATATCGATCATTAAATAAATAGTTTTAAATAATATACATAATAACATAATCAACCTCGATTTACGTTTTGTGCAATTTTCTTGTTAACCGCATTATTTATTGCAACATGAAGCCTTTCTTGCAACATTATCGATCAAGATTTCCCTTCGCGCTTGGGGGCTTCACTATCAACAACAATTTCTGATGTTTATTATGAAGCTTCAACTGGAGCTGGGGTTGAATAAAGCCGCTGTATAAAATGGACAGTTATATTAACTATTTCTATTCTAGTAAGTCGATTAAAATTGACATCCAAGCCAAAAATGTTTTGGACTTGTGCAATTATTGCAAAAGGCAAGATAAGTTCGTCTTTCTATGATTCTCTGGACCAAAGAGGTTTTCATTCGGTGAGCTACTGGTGTTGAATTTCAGGGTACAGTCAGCTGACAGAAGAGTAGCATCCCTCCGACATAACGCTTCTACTGCCAGTTTGACTGGGAAAATCTTAGCTAGAAACCGTTGATTTTATACTCTAGGAACGCCCGTTTCGGTAAAACTGTTAGTTGATTTGACTTCGATTGGAGCTTTTAAGAAGCAATTTCTTAATTTATAAAACCGCTACATCATAAAAACTAAGCTATTCCATTTTGTTTTTGGTTCTAAGGTTTCAGATTGTACTTTGCCGAATTCGGTTTAACGTAAGATTTTAAACTAAGATTTTTGGTCGGTGATCGTCGAAACAACTTTACAATCTTTCTAATTTAATTTATTAATGGAGCAAATATTTTGAAACGTCATTTTTGTTGTTTTGCATTTAGTTTGGTTTTTTGTAGAGTGAAACAACAATCATACGAATGAGCTATACGGTTAGATTATTCCAACTCCAAAATATATATTGCGTTACTCTTCCTGAACTTTGCTTTGTTTACAAATTTTCAAGAGTTTTTAAAAATTTGACTTTTTACGATTCCTATAAGAATTCTGACTTTAATTACAATTCAATGAATATTGGGCAAATATCTCAATCAAAATTTAAATGCCGAAATACCGGTATTGATCGCTCAATACCGGTACTGAAAAATGGTCCGGTATACCGGTATTTCGGTTTCCGGTATAACGGTTTTCGATGCCCTAGATGGGGGTGGCTGCCCCCAAACCACCGCTTTAAAGATTTTTTAAAATTTTAATAATCATATAGAGATTGTGGCATTTTTGTAAAATGTTGTGTTTATGGCAATTATTAACATACTAAAAGCCGCTTAGCATTTGGGGTCTTCGTTTTCGATGGGACAGTTCACTTTATATTTTTCGATATTTGTTTTTGGGATTTTTTCGTTCGGGAATATGATGGTATCCCGAAATTTATAAAATGTCTATAAAATTTGGGTTTTTCCAAAGAGTTATTAATATTTGTGATAACGTTTTCGTCAACCTTTCAAACACAGATCAAAGGAATTGTATCGCTTGAATCGCTTCTACCGATAGTTCTACGACAAATGTTTCAAGTTATGTTGTGTTGTATTGGAGCGAATTGCAGATTCGTGATACATTTGCTAATGCTTCATCGACCTTGCAGACACAGAAGAAAGGAATTATATCGCTCGTATTGATTCTGCTGAAAGATGTACCACAAAATTTTTACTTTGTGATAAAGGTTTGAAAATGGCTTTGATATTGAACTTTTTTCATTTATTTTAATCAAAATCTTTTCTGGTAATTTCTAGAATTTTTCTGGATTTTAAAATTTCTGGATGTGTTTTTTAGGCAAATTTAGTGATCCCCAAGTTCGCGATAGATTGATCGAATTTTATTCTATCGAATTATATATTCGGTCAAATTTCAGTCCGTCGGATTTTAATTTATCCAATTACAACATTGGAATTTCCCTCAATAAGATTTCAATTTTTATAGAAATTCAATTTCTGCCTAATTTAAATTCCTTTCGAGATTTATCGAATTTGGACATGCGTTTTATTCTTGGGAATTTCAGCAAAATTAAAATTTAGGAATTTAAATTTTTGGTGACGAATTCCAATCTATAGAATTTCACTCTATCAAATTTCAATTTATCGTTTATCGAATATAATTTTCTGTCAAATCTCAACTTAACGAATTACAATCTATCAAATCTTAATTTCTGCTGAACTACAATCTATCGAATTTCAAATTATCACACATATTAAGAACTATTTTTAAAAACCTCAAATTTTACACACGTTTTATAAATTTTAATTTTCGGTCGCACTTTGGATAATTGCGTATCAGGCCTTTTTTATGGATTTTCAGTTTGTGTACTTGTTTCCTAGATAAGGTAGCTAAGCCATTTCTTTCGAGCGAAGTTTAATTTCGTAGAATTTGAGCTTGCGAATTTATATTTTTATCAAATTCAACCGAACTTAAATCTTTCGAGTTTCGATGTATCGAATTACAATCTGCGAGTTTCACTCATTATTATTTCAATATTTATAGAATTTCAATGTTTCAATCTTGGATAGATTGAATTTCAATATAGCCAAATTTAAATTTGGGAATTTCAATTTTTGTGAAATTTCAATAAATAATTTAAATTTTTCGGTTTTTAATTTTAAATTATCGAACTACAGTACTAACTACAATCAATCGCGTTCAAATTATTGAATTAAAATTCATCGAATTCTAAAATACTAGTTTTGGTTTATCCAATTTCTTTCTAGCGAATTTCAATGTACCGAAGTTAAACACGAATGTGAAGTTTTAAACAAAAAGTGAACATTAACAAAACGTATATGTATATACAAAATGTGTTAAATTATCAAATAAATATGCATGTATTGGTGAAACAATCAGTAAAAGCAATGTGAGGAAATTAAAAATGTATACCATTTAAAACAGAAGAAAACATTAAATTTGAGTTATTGATGGTACTAGTGAACAAAGTGAGATATATAGTGAGAGGAATAAGTTTGGGTGCCATTGTGTCATTGATTGACAGCTTTGTCGCTGAATCAACCAGCCGCTTATTTTTAAGATTGACAAGGAGTCCGAATTTGAACAAAAAATCGGCGCCAATGATCGGACGATTCACGTCAGCTAAAATAAAAGCATGCGTGAAGGTTCGTTGAAGTCCGATAACCACCTGAAGCAATTTTGTGCTGTAGGTGTGGATAATTGTGCCATTGGCGGCCGAAAGGACTAGATCAGTTTTTTTTTGGAATGGAAGTAATGAACCTGCGAAATGGGATTATTGAAAGGTCCGCGCCAATATCGATCAAAAAGGTGAGTTTGTTATTTGTGTCTTGGATGAAAAGGCGGTGTGTAAAAATAAAGTCTTATGGTGTGCCGCAGCGACCATAAGAATTATTGGTTTGGGTTTGCGGTTGAAGAAGACGTATTAGACTTGTTTCCGGTGATACCAGCATGCACCCGACTGTCTATTCTGTTGTGAACTGCCTCCAGAGTTACTCCGGGATTGCCTACTACTGACACAGTTATCGACCAACTGCGAAATACCATGCAAAACCTTGTACAAAAATCAACTCGTCAATCCAAGCAATATGACGTTTTTGTTCCGAAATCACTTGACAACTGTGATTTGGTTTTCATTAGAACAGATAAGGTTCGCATAGGATGATCTCCTCCCTATGAAGGTCCGTATACAGTTATACGTCTACTACGAAAGCATTTCATCGTATCGATTAATGAAAAATACTTTAACATTTCAATCGATCGACTCAAACCGGCACATGGAATTCTCTGTACGGCTTATCGAATATCAATCCCTTGAACACACAAAACCGTCCGTATTGCCACTGCTCATTCAGTTATTTTTTAGGGAGGGAAAATCACTTGCGGCGGAGTCCTGTAGCGGTTCACTCATTCACTATTTGTCTCGTTCATTCATTTCACTACTACAAATAAAATATAATAACTAAATATATTTTTCACACGAGATAATTAGCTACAAAATTTATGAAACAAATATTTTTATAATATATATATAATGTATTTTTAACGAAAATACAATTCATTTTCAAATTTATATTTTCCTTATCAAACAGCGCGCCATCTCCTTGTCAGTATCGAACGAAATTGTCCGCAGTAAACTCTGCGCCACCCTGTTAAACATAGTTACTACTATACGCAGTACATGAACACCAAAAATTGGTGGTCGACCATTTTTGGTTTTCATATGTCATTTTATCGTCAATTTTTTACTTACGTTTTTCTGCTTCATGCGTACAAGCACACCTTTGCGAATTTCAGTGGTGAAAAATAAAATTTATAAATTGGAAAAAGAAGTGAAAATAATATTAGATTTGTTAATTGTATACTATCGAAAGTCCTTCTGATCTTCATTAGTAAATCAACATTAATAAGATAAAACAAAGTGTCGTAATACATAAAAATCCTTTCGATTTTTATTACTTGGAGTCAAAAAAACAAATCAATAAATAATTTGGAATATAGTATATCGCAATTATAAGTGGTGTTTTAGTTTCAATCCAAAGAACGTGAACCCACGAACATTCATCAGATACTAACATTCCAATAAGTATAGCATCATGAGGCATTATCGAATTTTAGTTGTTTTCTGAAAAGAAGATTGGCCAGCTCACAGATTTTTCCCCGAGTTCTCGTATTCTTAGCAGATGAGGTAATAAGTGATCTATGAAATAAAAATATTTGTATTAGATAATGGAATATTTGGAAAGATTGACCAGCTCACAGAGTTTTCTCCGGGTGCTCGTATCTGAGCAGATAAGCTAATAATTGTACTATGAAGTTAAAAATTTAATGCGCTAAGGTCACTTATTAAATATACATAGGTATTTAGTCTTGCAATAAAATAAAATGACTGGGTTAACAAGGAGCTTGTCAGTATTTATTACAGGAAACTTTTTAAGATCATCGTTTACTTCCTATTTATTAATTAGGGCGTTTTATAATTGCGGTATAGTGTTTTAAAAGATCATTATGATTTACTACAGCTTTTAGCAATAAATCCTCGATATTCAATTTAATATTTCCGTGGATGTCGCCGAGTTTTAAATTATAATTTTGAATATCGTATAATTGAGCATCTGCTATAGCTCTGCCTTAGTTACTAATGATTTTGTCGAATCTTACGCAATGTGTTTTCGTTAACCGTAAAAATGTCAAAAGGCAAAGAGCAACCGAGAGAATTGCGAAGGTGTAGTACATTTTCTTCGGGATATTTTTGGTAAACTGAAGTAGGTTGCGGAAAAATTTCATTAGTCAAATATGTAATTTGACATTCTGCATTTATTTCAGTGATATTTTCGAATTTTTTAACGAAGTTTATACAATAAATATTATATTTGTTCAATGGTCGGTTACGGCTTTTGGAATCAAGCTCAAAAACTTGTCTATCGATATATCGGCTTAACACTATTTTGCCAAAATGTTTCGGAGATTGAGTAGATTGTCTTGGTTTTTTATTCCACATTTCTTCATTAAGCATATTCCCTGGAAGATATTTCTTATTTCGGGTTTTTAGAGTGGATACTAACGGCTCTGGTATTAGAATCGATTTTAAGTTTTGTTCACATTTAAATTTAAGTATATTTACCAATCGTCCAATTTTCATACGTTTATTTTTTAAACAATGTTTTTTTGCTGCGTGGAACCAACTTTCAATTATAGCATTCGAAATATTACCCTTAACACCAAAAGCATTTGAGAAGAAATTTTCGCACAAAATTATGTGCGAAAAATATTTTTTTTGTTATAAATTTGTCTAGCTTCGATCCCCGTTCTCTATCTAATTCACTTATTACTGCCAGATAAATACGTTTATTTTTTAAAAATAGAGGTTTGTTATATTTTCAGGCCACAAAGACGATAAAGTCTTCGCTGTAAATTTTCCCTAGGGTTTTTATAAATGTTTCGTAAGCGTATTTGCTGCTTCTTGTAATTTTTGGTGAACACCCTTTGACTGATTTATCGCTTAAAATCGCACAGAAAAATATCTAAAATCAGGTTTCGATGTTTTGCATCTATTCGGGAGTTTTTTCCTTAGTTGAACAGTAATAATATTTACAAAATGAGAACAGCAGACAAAAATAGGCGTAATAGGTATTTTCAAAGGTATACCTTTTTATAAAGAATTATAGTTTTGTCCAATGTATTCCGAAATACTTTAAAATCTATCAAATATTTACTAGTAGACCAGGCGTCTTGTTGACGAATTATAAACTCAGCAACAGGGATTATTATTATTATTATTATTATTATTATTATTGAGGGGTCATGCGGGCGATAAGCCACTTTGCACTGCGACCTAAAAGAAATATTGTGCTGGCCCCTGCTTAATTATCTGTCCAGTCAATATTCAGGTTCTTAATGAACCTGACAATACTGCCTCCCTGTACGTGATACATACTATCTGGGCTTATTGCTCTCTCTCCTAGATGTTTACTACAGCATGTAGTTCCGCTAGAAAGATGGTAGCATTAGAGCTCAACGACCACGAGAGGGTTGTCCCACTTCCGTATATTCCTACTGCTGCCCCGTATTCCGTTTGATTTTACTCTTACGAGTTGCTGGGAAATGCAAATCACCTGTAGGTCACCCAGTTTTACTCCAGGAAGGCTAAATAAAACTGGAGAGTGCCTGGTATCCAGAGTCCGCCTCTTTTGGGCTGATTAACCTATCATAGCCATTCATCTTTCGGCATATGCTGTTCCACCTTAGATTAGGGTTTTTTGCCAACGTTTTCTCCTTTAGCGCTGTACTTTAGCCTGTGCCAAATGGCCAAAAATGTGCCAAGTAGCTTTAGTTACCAGTGGTTGCCACGAGGAGGCAGTACGTACACTTGCGAGATGTGAATTGGTTACCCCTTACACAATTGTACCCTACACGCAGCTGCCTAATGACAAGGCCAGGGATGATATTGAAACTAATTTTAGTAATGCATGCATAATATAAAATTCGTTTATATTTATGTTGTTTATGACAAGTAGGGATTCTAACGATACCCCCAATTGCATCGAAATGAATCGCTTTAATAGCATCGTATTGCAAAAGTGCAATTTGTTTTTTTCTTATTAGTACTGTTTGTAATAGGTCTTTAACGGAATAGATATATTTTCTCGAGGCTGCGTACAGAATTTGAAATAATAATCGATTAGATCACAGTCCAGAACAAGATCGTCTTTTTTATAGAATTCCGATAATATTTTGCGAAGAACATCAGGAATGGTTATATCTTGTGTATCAACTTTTAAAACAACCCTAAATTAGTTGCACTGAATAAATCTAAGTAAGTGTTGTGTGCGCTTTTATTGCCAGTAAAATACTTTTTCGGAACAGGAAATAACCTCAACTTTAGATCTGTGATTATAAACTCGCATTTGTTTTGTTTTGCTGGTAAGCACAAATTTATATTTTTGCTTATGCAAACTATCCTTGCACGAGCCGTACACTACCATTTTTTCATGCTTCTTAGAAAGGTTGTACATGGTTTAGAACCTGAGAACGCATGGATTGTTGTTTTGTATCAAAATGCGATGTATTAATTCCCGTATTTCGTTTTTGGTTAATGGATTATTTAAGTGTCCGTTCGCAATTTCCTGGGATTCAACAAATTTAAAAACTTCAGTTTCATTAAAAGATAAACTGCTAGCAATATAATTTTAGGAATCATTTTTAATTTCACAGAACACTTATAAGCTCATGTGATCAGAATTCGAGAGCCCGGAGAAAAGTCTTTGTAAACAATTAAAATCCGTATTTTACACAAATGTTTATTATTCTGGCGCAATAAGAGATGACTGGACCTCGTAGTTTTTAATCCAAATATTTTTGTTTCATAGAACACTTATTAGCTCATTTGCTCAGAAAACGGGAACCCGGATGAAACCCTGTGAGCCAATTTTCAAACAAGTAATCTAAAATATTTTACAATAAATTGCCAAACCCCACCCCATTATCGAATTCGAATTTATCGATTTTTAGTAAATCGTATTTGAATCTTCTGAATTTGTTTCTGTCGAATATAAGTTTCTATCAAATTACATTTATCAAACATGAACCTTTCTAATTGGTTTCAATAATGAACTGATTCTCATTTATCATTTATCGTTCTGCCAAATTTTATACATCGAATTCAACGAATTTCATATTTAAATATGTCAAATTTTTTTCTAGAAAATTACATTTCATTTGAACTTCAAGACATAACGTCATATTCAAGAACAACAAAATTCCGAAAATAATACAGAAAAATACAAAGTAAACTGCCCATTAAAAAGGAGGACCCCATTAAATTTTGGTTAGCAACAATATGAAAACAAAAGGAATCGACATAATTTTATGTCAGCCTTACCCGAAGAGAACCAATGGTAGTCATTATTCAATGGAAAAAATTTAAAATTAAAAAAATTTGAAGTTTAAGTAGAAATTAATTTTCTAGCATTGCTACAAATACCCGAAAAAATTCCTGAAAAGTCCAAGTTAAAGTCCAAAAAAAAAAAATGCCCGAAAAAATTGAGAAATTACCAGAAAATATTTTATCAAATATAAATTAAAAAATTTCATTTTAAAGGCAGTTTTAGACTTTTGTCACAACCTTAAACAATTCTGTAAGGTTTATAAATCATTTATCAATTGAACAATAAATTGCAATCCGCTCCAATAGATGTGACTTTTTCAATTGTATCTTTTTGACAGATGACACATTAGTAGTGTCAAAATGTCGTGGACCTTCTAATGAGTGAAAGTTTCAATCATTGGGCTTTAGAAAAGCTCGAAGTTAATCCGCTCTTTTCGACTATATACAATGCTTTTTGGGGCTATATACAATTCAAAATGTTCGTGAATAAACCAGCTACGCTTAAGGCAATGGAAGCCAAAGTTACGCGCGTCATTCGCCAGATACCACTCGATATTCTCGGAAGCATATAACAATACAATATTTAAAAACTAAATTGCAAGAAATATTCTTTCGAATGATAGTAAAGATTTCACGATTAAGAATTTTCTTCTTGATGAATCACTCTTTATAGGGCAAAATCGCTACGCTCTGATCAATAGATCTGTGTCTGCAAAGTTACCCGCAATTTTAAGGATCTTATATACATATCTCGAATTCTTAAGGAAAAAACGTTACTTTTATTTATATTTTTTTGTAGATTAACTATAATCCAAAGAAACAGTTATTACAGTATTTTGCATAAATCCATGCAAAGAATTTTTTTTTAAAATACGGAATATTTTCCTTATCCAAACAATTTGGTACCTCGTTTAATGAAATAGCTTTGTGTTTACAGGAACGCAACTCCTCGTCAACCGAGGTTTAAAAATCTTGTGTTTCACATTCGAAGTCTTGTAAACTAGACACTTTAATTTAATATACATACATACATTTCAAAAATAATTTTGATTCTTGGTCGTAAAAATTTGGGAAGCTTTCAGTCAAATCTGTTAGAAGTTTGATTAGGACATGATCATTTTGTTGCTCATTATTTTCAGCTCATCATCATATGAGGTAATATGTAGGCTGAAAAATGTTTCTGGATGTTCGATTTTTGTTCGTGGAGTATAGATTCGAACTTCACCATCAGAACTATGATCCAAATTTTCTGATCGAAGCAAATATCCGTAAAGCAGATTCTTGAATCGATGGTTTGTTGAGTGAATTTTAATCTAACAAAAATTCATGATAATAAATTTAAGCTTTTGTCAAAGTCCAATGTATAAATTTAACTTTTCGGGGTTGATTCTATCAAATTTATATCTATCGATTTTTACTTATCAAATTGGAATCAATAAAATTTTATTTTATGGAAATTGAATGAATCAGTAGTGTTAGCTATGTCGTGGCGGTAGCCCAAAAAAAAGAATCTGCAGAAATCAAGTTTTTTAAATATTATTTTAATTTATTTTATGCCTTATAGGATGGGCCGCCCGGTTTTATTGAATTTTTGAAATTCAAAATTAATAGAAATTAGATCAATTAAATCAATTTCAAAAATTTTTATTTTTTTATAATTATACACAAATCCAATTTTCCACATTTTTACTTGTTGCCAAATTTGAAATTGATTCTGTTTAATTTCAACCTACCAATTTTTTTTCTATCGAATACAATTTTCTGTAATATTTTAATTTATCCTTAGAATTTCGTTTTATTGAATTGAAATTTAGCGAATTATATTTTGTGTCGAATCCCAATCAATTCCTACCGAATTTCAATTTAGCGGATCTCAATCTACCGAATTCGAGTCTTTCAAATTTCAATTTATTCAATTTCAATGGATCGAATCTGATTCTATCTAATTTGGCTTTCTGTAAAATTTCAATTTATGGAGTTTCAATATATCGAATTTGAGCCCGTCGAACTTTAAAATATCAGTCCTATTGAATTTTATCCTAACGAATTTCGTTTTTTCAAAAACAGTTTTCCGTGAAGTACTAATTGATCAAATTTGAATACGTTGCATTTTTTTGATAGGAAATTTCAATACATCGAATTAAATTTCTGTCGTATTTCAATGTATCGATCCATATGTATGTTCATACAAACAAGGCAGAAAACGGTATATGAAACCAGGCACAAACAATACAAATGTCTAGCCGATTATTACCAGTTGCTACTACTGTCTTCGTCGTCCACCGAAAACAACTCATATTCGTTTTAAACGAATAGTACGCTTACTGGGAGTTTTATTCAAATACAGCCCCCTAGGCGTTATATTTGTTAAACATTTCTACACTTCACATAATTTATAATTATGGAAAATGACCAAATGATGATTTTTTGAAAACAGTGAAAGCTGCAACTTTCTTTGACTTTGAAATTTTTTAAATTACTGCGCAACAAATAACAACCTTTGAAACTATTTCGGTAGTCATATTTTGTTGAAGTTTAACTCTTCCTGAATGGTACGATTGTTTACGGAGTTAACAACAAATGTGTTAAATGAAAACCTTACTATCATGAGTAATTCCTGACCAAAAAACATTGAGGCTGATGGTAAACTGTCAGTAAAATGCATGTGCCTCAATATTTTTACGAATTTTTACTTCTCTTTATATCTTCACAAACGTCATTTTCACGAACGAGGGTAACTTAATAACCGTTAAAAACTAAGCATTTTTTGAGAGGAACTCAAAGCTCTACTCTTCTCTCGACATTTTCAACCAAAATACAATCCGCATAAATTTTGAATTTTCAACGTGAAATCTAAAAAGGTGAATGGCTATCTCAGTGGACTATTCCTTGAGGCCCAGTTATGAAATGCTTGATATTTATGTTTGTATTATGAAAAGCGATTGGGTATCGCATTTCTTATAAAAATCGTTTTATTGGCAAAGACGAAAAATTTAATTTTTAACAAAATACATTTTAAATAAACATATTAGTTATTGACATAATGAGGGCTCCATAACAAAGGTTGGTAAGTCATCCGGTTTATTGTTAACTTAATTTAAAACTAGAGGGTGACAATTGATATTCTCACTTTTGACAACAGGTGCATCTCTTTTAACATCAACATTAAAAGACCACCTCTTAAACCGTATCGTAATCGCAAATTAACCATTTGGGATCTATTCTCTTTCGATCTTATTTGCTTAATTCATCCTGCTACCGATATTCGCCCGGTTAAGGATATTGAGTTACATCTTCCAAGCTGGCCACTTATTTCCAAACAAAAGATTGGGAATACACCTTTTTAGTGCACTGCTCTTAAAAAACAAAGGAAACCTACTAGGAAACTAAAAAACAAAGCAAAAATACTAATCTTAAATGTGATTGGAATTGTTTCCTAATAGCTTAAAAGGAATATTAAAAAAAGCTTAAGATCCGTTCACAGAACCGCACGCATGGACAAACTTCTGTGGGGAAATTAACAGTCCCTCTGCAGTCGCATTTCTTAATAGAGCGTTGGCTAGAAATGATACCTTTAGACTTGATGCCCTTCGTCTATCGGATGGCAAATTTACTTCTTCGAAAAATGTAGGGTACAAGTTGCTTCTTTCGGTCCATTTTCCGGAGTTTACCATCGTTAACTCTGATTCTGCTCACTTTCCAACCAATAAGAATTGCAATGAAGCTCCCGACTGGGAATTAGCGGATCGGTTAATTATGTTCGAAGTTCTGCGTTGGAGTATTTTCTTCTTTAAACCGTACAAATCAGATAGTCCTGATAGGATTTTTCCGACTGAATTACAGCATGGTTTTCCTATTATTAAGTACCACAAGCTCCACGTTTTCAAAGCGTGCGTTGCTTTTACAATTGTTCCTCATATTTGGTGCAAGAACAACGTTGTTTTTTACCGAAGGCTGGAAAATCAGATTGCACTGATCCCAAAGCATTTCGGCCCATCAGTCTCTCTTCAACATTTTTTAAAGGGTTAGAGAAGATTGTCGACAGATTTATTAGATCTAATTCTCCTCTCATTAACAGGCAACATATTTATATAGTAGATAAGTCCTGTGAAACGGCTCTACATGAACTCCTCACTAGGATCGAATGATCTCTCAATAATAAAGAATTGCTTGTAGGTACTTTCCGGGACATTGCGGGAGCCTTTGATAGTACATTGTTTTCGTCGATTAATAACGCCTGCTTCAATTTCAGTATCGATCCCACCATTGTAAGATGGATTGATTCTATGCACAAATCTCGCATTGTTGAGGTTGATTTGGATATTGCTACATTTTCGGTTAAAGTTCCCAAAGGTTTGCTTTGATTGACGATCTACTTGTGAAGCTTCAGCAGTCAGGCTTTTTTTTTTTTTGAAAGCTACGCTGACGATCTTGTTATTACTGTCGCTGGAAAGCACCTGAATGTGTTATCTGACGTAACGCAAAATGCCTTATATATTGTGGAGTCGTGGTGCGGTAAAAAGGATTCACTAGTCAATCCTTTTAAAACTGATTTAGTTATATTTACCAGGCATCGAAATATTGATGGCCTAACTAACTGTGCCCGTTCTTTTCGGGAGGCCGATTAACAGATCCGGCCACATTAAGCATTTAGGTGTCTTCTTGGATAGTAAACTTTCTTGGAATTTTCACCTTAAGTATAAACTTCAAAAATTTACTACCACCTTTTGGCAGTGTAGGCGAGCCTTTGGGAAAACCTGGGGTTTAACTCCAAAAATGCTGTATTTCATCTGTAAATCGTTCGTTCTACCAATGTAATCCTATGCCTCCTTGGTTTGGTAGGCTGTGGTTAAATTAAAGGCTGCAATTATTAAACTTAATGGTCTACAAATTATTGCTTGTAAGGCCATTACAGGAGCTACGGCATCAACTCCTTTTCTTGCCATGGAATTAATTCTATTCTTTCCACAGCTACATTCTTTCATTCTTTGCTCATCTTGTTCTGCTGCGTTAAGGCTAAGGAGCAGAGGGATGTGGAACATCCTTGGTTCAGTCATGGGTTATAGAATAATTTTAAATGATTACGTATCATTATAATCAGGAATTGATAAGGCTAATGATAGACTGATGTCTGAATTCGATTTCACTAAATTATATTTGGTAGTGCGACCTTCGAGAGATCAGTGGAGATCACCGGGTTTTCTTGCGAACTTGCACGAGTCGATAGTCTTCTTTTCTGATGGCTCTCGCACCGTCAATAGTTTTGGTTATGGTGTGACGATCATTTGAGTTCCTACTCATTGTGGCATTGAGGGCAACGAAATTGCTGATTCTATAGGAAAAGCCGGAGCTGGGTTAAAATTTATCGGTCCCGAACCAGTTGCTTCCTTACCATTTAACTTTGTTAAGAAGGCGATCAAAAGATGCTCTATACGTGAATTAAAACAGCAATGGCTTGCTACTGGTAGCTGCCGCATTGCGAAACTTTTTATTAGTGGACCTAACTTGAAGTCCACTAGGTTTGATTTATTTCTGAACAAGAACCAGTTGAGAGTCTTGATTGCATCTCTCACTGGTCACGGGTATTTTAAAGTACAACTTTAGCGCATGGGGCTAACTCATGATGACTGCATTCACTTCGTGTGCAGTTGCCCTGCTTTCAACGGAGTCAGGTTTCAATTATTTGACTATACGTCTATTGCTGGAGATCAGCTGCCTTCCTTGCCTTGGCCTAAACTGCTTCAGTTTACTAAGGCTCCAGCATGCTGTCGCGATTTAAAATAGCATCACTGGTTTGCACTATTGGCCCTTCGTGGCATTAAGTACAGAACCACGGGTGGTTTCAACCAATTTTTAATAATAATAATAATGTTGACATAATCATTTCACACATTAAATTAATATGGAAGAATGGTTTTGGAAAGTTGGAGGAGCCATCAATTGGTTGATGAGCCCAAACGTTAAAATTGGTTAGTGATGAGGATGAACAATCCTGGCTTAACGATGAACAAACTATTTTGTTCGTCATTTGTATACAAACTACAATACAACTTCAAAAGCATCAAAAGAAATTTTTGAAAAAAGCTTTGTCTGATCCAGAGTTGGTAACAGATCTAGCAAATTTGATGTTAGCTTATGTTCTAATTTAAATGATAACACAACTCTACTTCCATTAGAGCTAATCCTACTTTATTTCAGATTTTTTTACACTGTTTCTTAGATATAATGTCCATTCTATGGGAAGCCTGGGATCCTTTAGACTTTAGATAAAATTGCTTTTATGACCAAATTTTCTTATTTACGGACTGATGCCTCCCTAAAAATTTCGGTAGATAGGTTTCCATCTTTTTAAAATTACCTAATAGGTGAAATCAATCTAGTTTAACTGCCTTGACTCAATTTAATGCAAACCCGTTTGCATAACTTAGCTCAGAGCAATATAATCTTGAGCCAGAGACCTGAGATTCAGTTTCCAACCTTGTAATTTATTAATGTAATAATTGTGTTCTATAAAATAACCAAATAAAAATATTCCAACTGGAAACACCACGTTTAGGATTGTATATAGGAATGTACATGTAAAATCCAATTAGAATTTGTGTTTGGGAATGAGGTTTTAACCTTTATTTGGATCTAATCTCAAAATTTTTAGTTATGAAAAAAATACCTAAGGATTACCAAACGATAGAAAGTGGCTCTAATCCTGACCCAATTTTTTTTAATGATGTGCGAACCTGGACAAAACATTCTTCTAAATTTAGAATACATTTTTTTAAAACAACAAGCGACCAAACGACAGAAGCTGGTGACCTATCCTGACCTGAAACCATTCCATTCGTCATTTTTATCAAAATCCTTAGACAGAGGTGCTAAAAAGTCGGTGGTCAGATGATTTAAATAAAAAACGACCGAATTTCCTTCAATTCTGATTCAATGCAAATCTTAATCTTATAAATACATTTGAATTCGTATCGCATTCAGGAATGGCCCTTTCCAACTATTCTGATCAAAATATATTTCGAAATTAAACTTAATTCTCCCTATACACAACCTTGTAAATCGTCAAGTATTAAATTATTAAAATGTTAAAGCATACACTTTCAAAACTGAAGTAAATGTAAGCATTTACTTGTTTTTATTCACTCCACCAAGATTACGATGCATGTATCAAAAGTTTTGTTTGCAATAGGTATTGGTTGTTGCTAAATTATTTTAATTTTAAATTTTAAAATTTCAGTTACATCATGCGTTTTATTCGAAGGTGGGCTTTAAACGAGCTTTTTCTGAAAATCTTAAAATATGGAAATTTTTGCCACTTTCACATAAAACGCTCAGGCGATATTCGTGTTTTATAGAAATAAGCATTTTAAACAAAGGTTTACCTACAGTTATATTCTCCAGCTTAGCTAAATTTAAATTTGCAACGAACCCTCTATCAAGTACTAAATTTTTTAAGTATTAGTGAATCCCACTTCCTTTGATTGTAGCTTTATAGCAATGTATATACAGCTCCCTTTGGGCAAATTAAACTTTATAAAATGTTATTTAAAAATTATCTACTTACAGTTCATATCGAGTCTCACCGCACTACTGATCGGCGTTGAAACGTTATTATTTGCTGCTTGGCACGTCAGCACCGAATACATATGATGCCGATTTAATTTATCAATTTTTAAAATATTTTTCACTTTACGTTCGCCGAATAAACTAAATGTTTCGTCTAGCACCGTATTTTCATGCCACCATGTAAGTTGTGGTAATGGACGACCTTAGTGACATGGAAAATCAAAAAAAAAAAAAATTCATAATTTTTATAAAGTATTTTTTGGAAGACAAACAAACTCATTTGTGTACATAAATTTTTTGTGCTCGCTAAAATAAGTTTGGCTTAATGACAATTTGGCATTTAAATGGATTTTTATTTTGTACACTGTCGTATATATATACATAGTCAAATTAAATATACAAAAAAATGCCATTATTGTTTTTGTCATTTTGTTGGATGCACAAAATATTCATACACACAAGACATAAATATTTAGTTTAAAGTTCAAAATTCTTAAAGACATGCACATAACTTACCTCCTGTTGAAACACAAGTTAATTCAACCGAAGCACCTTCATTGTACGGACCAAGTATATAGTGTGGTATATGTGATCCTTTTTCATCCAGGATAAGTATATTTTCCGGTGGAACTATTTAATTATAATAAAAATACAATTTGGCAACGAGCTTTTATGTCTGCACGAGTATATAAATATGGGTAATGACTTACTAATTATTGTTAAATTAATTTTCGAATTTTTTGTTGGACTCTTAAAAAAGTCAACACGGCACCTATAAAATCCACCATCATTACTTTTTGTCTTATTTATATGCAGCACCGCTAATATTTTATTATCGTGAAATTCAAATTGCCCTCGCCCCTTTAATATGTCCGGATCAGACCAATGTTTACCATTCTCTGATTCGCGTGCATCGTACGTGTATATGGGCGAGGTAAGTCCATTTTTATACCATATCACCGTTGATATTCGATCATCCTCTTTTGGTATTGTTATGTTACATGGTAATTCGGCGATTTCACCTTGGACCGTGTCGGAATGAAATATTTGGGCTGTGAAATAAAAGAGATAATCGTAAAATAAAATAAAAAAATGTTTTTTGTGGATAATAAAAAATGAAGACATTTTCTTTTTTGCACTTGTTATTGTTATTATAGAGTGGTGGTACATGTGCCAATTTGCACGATTTATTAAATCATAAAAATAACAAAATGTTTTATTTTCATTTCTTTCTTACGATGTTTTGGAAAAAAAAACTTTATTTGGTTTTTACTCTGCTGGTGATTTGTGCTGTTTTATTGTTATGAGAATTTCTTGTTAAATTAATAATAGCCATTGGTATTTTGCTTGTTTATAGTAAGGACGAAAAAAAAACTGTGCTTGTTTACGGCTTCCGTTATTTGTCCAATTGGGACATATTGTTTTAAGGATTTTCAGATTGTTTTAGGATAAAACAAAGTATGTAGCAGGTACGTATATAATATTGAATTGCAGCCACCCAACCCGCCTACGTAATTTAGCATCAAAGGGAATTACCTTTCTCACTCAGGATTAAAATTATTCGATAGACATCTCGAAACCAATTTGAAAATAAATGTTGCCAGACAAATCTCGATATATAAAGGCTGACACTTCTGAGAAAATTATGAAAAAGCTCCACCAACAACACTTTAATTTTCTAAAGGTATTGATTATGAACGCATACTGTATAGTAATCCTTTTATACCTGTTGGGATTCGATTTCGCCTACATACATTTATGTCATAACCTGGATATTGTGCGTCTATATAAATTTTCTTCTACGTTTAAGAATATTTTCCTATTTTTTATTTTATTTTACACCCTCATATACTATGAATATAATGGGTTTTGTAATTTCCGTTCACCAACATGAATTTTATGTTTTCTAGAACGAGTAAATAAGATATTGATTTGACATATAAAATGCAATTTTGTATATGAAAACTTTTTGGTATACGCGAATAAAATAAAAGTTAATTTTTATCATCTATTCATCAACAAAAATTTTACTTCGTTGGTTTGAGTCGGTTAAGAAACATAAATGTTGGATAGCTTAATCAAGTATTTATGTTTCTTTCTTAAAACACTTTTTTGATCGGTAATGTTATACCTGAGCAAGCCAAGCAACAGCCTAGATAATTTTTCGGAAGAATTTCCTGGGTAAAGCGTTTTCACGTAGAAGGGTTGTACAATTGACTTACCAATATAAGCAAAATCTTCCACAATTTCAATCCAATTTTTACTTAAGTTAATATGCTACATTTCCAAAATCGGTTTTTTCCTAAAATTGGTTTGCGTATCGCGAATTTTGACGTTATCTAAATTGATTAAATGATTTGAATTTTTCAGATGCCATATAACTGCACTATATTTGAATTTAGATCTTCATTGGGGTCATATTTGCGTTGATAAATCCGTTTTTTCAAAAACTGTTTTGTCTGTCAAGTATGCGAAGTGTTGCAACTACAACGGTCTTGGTTAACGACCTTTGATTGTTTTTTAAAGGTCCATATCTTTAATTTTGGAAAATAAATAAATATTTACATTTAAGCTTGTGGCTGCACAATAGGGTACATCGGCCTTATATGGGATTTTTTTTTCTTTCTAATATCGAAATAGGGCTAAGCGGGATAGATACTCTGCTATAAAGCTAGTTCGAAAGTAAAATATCTCACAAAAATATTAATGTTTATTACTGTTACAACAACTTTTATTTGAAAATTTATTGGAAAAAAAAACGTGAGAATTATGTTTTCCTGATTCATTCAAACATTCTCACTATAAAAAGCAAAATATATACAAAATTAAGTTATAAAAATATAAAGGGCTGAAACCTCATAAGATGATAAGAACTTCGGTCTTGATTAATTCAACTCTCTCTCAATCGCAACACAATCCTAAACGCAATCACCAAATTAACGGCCAATTCAGCCATCAAATAATTCACCAAATTAAACTTTAATCAACTTTCAAATGAACCCTTGAATAATTCACCAACCGAAAAACTCACATCCCAATGCCATTGCTCGACCCAAATATCAACCCTCTGCTCAACTGTTCATTTATTTTCCAACCAAATCCAAAATTAACTCGATTTAAAAGCTACATGCGTGTATGAAGGGATCGGTACGTAATTCTGTTTTACAAAATTCTGTTTTTTTGAAAAATAATTTTTGTCATTAAGTTATCCATCTTTTGTCCACTCAGATAAAATAATTGCTGTTCGGTGCTGTGTCCATTGTTATGGAATATTATGTACAGTGGTGTGCTTAGAATTCGCATACCTAACGAAGTAACAGCGAGGGGTGTTGCGGTTTTTGTTAGCCAAATTTAAGGGCGAATCAGAAAATATCTGTAACGGGGCCTTAGTCATTACCCAGCAGTGGTTATCTAAGACAAGACTGCTGCTAGCCGAACATTAGACGGGGGTTCTCGAGCAGGAAAAGGTGGGAAACCATTGCCATCCAGCGTGATCCGCGTATTTCGCTCGGTATCAGATGATGGGGCATCTGTAGTAGCGGTAATCCCACCAATTAGTCTGTTGGTAAAGGGCGACACAAACTGCTCCTTAACGGATATCAAAAAATGGCTACACCGAATCGTATTCTGAAAGGCTAAAACACCGAAACAAATGAGATAAGGGATGATGGATATTCCGCCTCATACCAATGGCAGATACGTCGTTGACCCGCCCACAAGGTGAAGCTGACTTCTATCAGAACCAGCCCGAGTGTCCGGAATGTAAGGGAGAGAATGCAGAACGTGTGTTTTTCTACTGCCCTTAACTCGAGGAAGCTAAACAAAAAAATCTGAAGTAGGTTTAGGCAGCGCCCGACTCCGGATAACATCATCTTACGTAGTTACGGTGCTTTGAGCGCATGAGGAAAATTGCTAATGGTTCATAACATTATAACTGAATAAAGAATTTAAAAGATAATAAAATATATTAAGGAAGATCCGATCAAACCCCAGTCAAACTAAACGCAGACCACCCCAACTATACAGCAGTATCGGCAACCGCCCTTGCAGCGAACCCCATCGCCTGCCGGAGCGGGACCGAATGGACCCAAAACGAAGAAGAGGAAGGTTTCATCCCCACCTCAACTATGCCGGCAACAGCAGAACAGCAAAGGGGTCGGCCACAGGGGAGATCCGAGGATAGTCATGCAACCGGCGAAGATCCCGGAGACGGCCAATAGCATGGAGATAGATGAGCGAAAGGGACCCTCACCTCCTGCTTCACCTGAGAAAACCCCTCGAAAACCAGGTCAAAACGGGTACTGAGGCAAGGTCGACAAACGTAGCAGGAAGAAACCAGCAAGAAGAAGGTAGCAAGACTTAGGGAGAGGCCATTGCCGCTAAACGCACTAGTGCTTCACAAGGTGCAGGGTACGATGAGCTATGCAGACATCGTCGAGAAAGTAAAAACAGACCTGAACCACAAGCAAGTTGGGGAAAAAGTAGAAAAGATTAGGCGTACAACAGCTGGCAATCTGCTGATCTTGTTCGGTAAAACGAATGGGACTGACATGGAAAGCTACCGCGCGAGCATTGAGGCCTCACTCAAGGACGATGCGACGGTAGGGACGGTAGCGACGAGAATCCTAGATTCCGAAATAGAAATTAAGGACCTGGATGAATGGGCGACTAAGAAGGACATGGTTGACCTCCTCAACACTCTCGTCCCGGACCTGAAAGATCTTACCATAGATGCGGTAAAATCTCTTAGGAATAGCTACGCTTCGACGCAGATCGCCGTGGTCTGCCTGCCGGCGGTCCACGCTCGGAAAGCGGCGACGCTTGGTAAAATCAAAGTAGGCTGGGGCACAGTCCGCATCCGGGAAAAAGTAGCCCCAAGCAGATGCTTGAAGTGCTGGCATTTTGACCACAAAGCTCTTGATTGCAGGAAGAGAGTAGACCGCAGCAAGACCTGCTTCAGATGCGGACAAGAAGGGCACAATGCAACAACGAGCAAGGAGCCTGCCAACTGCATTCTTTGCAGGGAGAAGGATCCAAAGAGCGAGTGTAACCATACAGCCGGGGGGAAATGTCCCATCTACTAGAATGCCAGAAGAGCGGTCCTGAGTGCGGAAAATGAGAATACTCCAACTTAATCTCAACCACTGCATGGCAGCCCAGGACTTGCTGACACAGCGAGTAAGAGAACTGAGCGTCGACGTGGCTATGCTGTGCGAGCAGTACGGCGACCTTGGAACCCAACCATGGGTCTCAGACAGCACCAAAAAGGCAGCAATATGGGCATGTAGTAGACTGCCCTTCGAACAGCTACCACCTAACCCCACTCCTTGGTTCGTTAGGGCCAAGATAGGAGGGGTACACCTATATAGCTGCTACGCTCCACCGAGTGCTCCGATTGAAGTGTTCGAGAATTTCTTGGATACTCTTGCCGAGGACGTGAGAAGACACGACCCGGTCGTAATCGCCGGAGACTTCAACGCCTGGTCCATCGAATGGGGCAGCCGTGAGACGGACAGTAGAGGCGAAGCCGTGCAAGAGGCTTTCTCATCATTAAACCTCATACTCATGAATGAGGGAACTGCGAGTACCTATCGCAAAAGCGCCGCGAACTCCAGCAAAGGTTGGTTCTTCTCCCAAAAGGGAAGAAACCACCGGACAACCCAGCATCTTTTCGTCCACTTTGCATGCTGGATTCGGAGGGAAAGAACCTGGAGCGGATAGTGGATGACAGATTGGAGCAATACATTGATCCTCAACTCTCTGAATTCCAATTCGGATTCAGGAAGGGGAGATCGACCATCGACGCACTGGAACTCGTCACGAACATCGCAAAGGAAGCCATCTCAGGAAAGAGGAGGAAAGGCGGTTCCAAAAAGTATTGCCTCATCGTTACTCTGGACATCAAGAACGCGTTCAACTCGGCCCGTTGGGATCGAGTCTTGGAGGCACTTGAGAACATGGGTGTGCCCTATTACCTACGAATGATGGTCAGATCATACTTCAGCGATCGACTTTTGCACTATGAGACGGAGCAGGGACCAGCGGTGCATAGGGTCACGGGAGGGGTACCTCAGGGCTCTGTCCTCTGGCCAATCTTGTGGAACATTATGTACGACGGTCTACTCCACCTTGAATTATCGGCGAACACAACACTCGTGGCTTTCGCTCACGACGTGGCGGTTGTCCTTGTGGCCAAACACCTGGAGGAGCTGGAAGCCGCATTCTCCACCACCATCAGGAGGATAATACAGTGGATGCGAACGGCAGACCGGCCTTTGGCGGAACATAAGATTGAAGCACTTCTTGTGAGTAGCCGGAAAAAAATGGAGACCATTACCATCAGGGTAGGCGACCACGACATCCAGTCGCAACCCCACATCCGGTATCTAGGAGTGGTCTTGGATGCGAGGCTCAACTACAAAGAGCATACCTCCAGCGTGAGCAGGAAGGCAACAGCAGTTCAGAGCGCGCTATCACGGATAATGCCCAACATCGGAGGCCCCAGGCAAATCCGGAGACGACTACTGGCAACTATAGTCACCTCCGTCCTGCCTTACGGAGCACCAGTATGGGCCACATCGCTAGAACTAACAATTAACCGCAAGACAATGTCATCAGTCCAGCGGCTCTCAGCGGTAAGAGTGGCGTCAGCATATCGAACGGTATCACACGATGCTGTCAATGTCATTGCATCATGCTCGCCCATCGACATCTTGGCAGAAGAATGGCAACGTCAACACCGAAGGAAGAAAGAAGAACAGCGAAGGGTCCTCTGTGAAGAGGAGAGACTTGAGAGTCTTCGTCTCTGGCAAGAGAGATGGGACAGCTCGACGAAAGGTCGGTGGACACATTGGCTGAGCCCAGATGTCACCAAATGGGTCAATCGCTTGCACGGGGAAGTCGGGTACTACATCACCCAACTCTTGACTGGACATAGATGCTTTCGGGCATACCTGCACACATTCAAGAAAAGTGACTCCCCAAATTGTCATCATTGCCGCGATGCGCCCGAGGATGCGGAACACGTGTTCTTTTAATGCCCCTTCTACGAGTAGACACGGGTGGAACTAGAAAGAAATCTGGACCATTCCATCAGTCCAGAAAACATAGTGGGGTGAATGCTGATGAACCAATCGGCATGGAACAAAATTGCAGAGTACGCGCGCGGAATCCATCATCAAGGAACTTCGCACCACGTACGAGGATTAGTTGAACAACATCAGCAACATCGGACAGAAGTAACATCAAATAAGAACGCCCCGGCGAAGTAGTATTTACAAAGAGTGCCGCCGGGGAACCACCATTCCAGGAGCAGGGTTAGAGGTGCAGGTTAGGGTTTAGGGAGGTAAAAATCCCACATAACTCGTCTGGAAGGTAGAAGGTTTTCCCAGGCGAGTACCTTTTAAAGGTTCCCCCCTGTACCCCGTTAATCTTAACAAAAAAAAAACACACACACACACTGTGATGAGGTTGAATACGAATAACGCTAGCTAAATTTACCGACATGTGTGATATTGATTGGTGGTGGTGGTTTTTCTTTCGTGGTCTTGCTGATAGTTGGTAATTGGTTTTCCTTTACTCCCGATATGTTCACGCTAGTGTTTATTTCTGGGGACGACTCAGCTTTCCTTTTACTGGAAGAATTTATTTCATGTGTTTTTTGCTTTTTTAGAACTCTTTTTGACTTTTTCATTATCCAATTGGTCTCTCTTTCTAAATATTCCGCGTCGGTTTGGTACTCAATTAAGTTAGTACATTCCGTTTCTTTGTTGTTGTTTTCCTGGTTTAGTTCTTCGACTTTAACCAAAACTTCATGACCAGCTTGGTAGTCCATCTTTAGGTTATGATTAAGGTCTTTAACTTCTTCTGCAAGAAGTTGTGTATGGTGCTGCGTCTATTGAAATGCTTTATTTAATTATTTATTTTCTTGTCTAGACTCGGCTAGAGCTTTGATTGACGACTACCTCAGATTGAAGGTTATTATTAGTTACTTGGGACGCAGTCGCGACTGTCGTAGCCGTCTTTAGTTGTAGTACTTATGAAAAACCTTTAGAATTGGTGATCTCAACATTTTCGTGCTCTTAGGAAAGTTCTTCGCTTTATTTTGCAATAGTTGGCCCTCCTCAGGATCCATGGTATCGGCATGCAACGATAATGATTGATTTGATGCTGTTAGAGCCACATCCGTCTGGTTTTCTAATTTCGTTAGGTTATTATTATTATTTCCTATGATTTTTATTCCCACGAGTAGCACGAGAAGTAACGGTCACCCATGACAGAGCTTTGCAATATCATGGGAAGGCTACGGGTTTAAACTAAAAGTCGCCAAATTCGGAGTTCACATACTAACAACTAGGCATCCTCTTATAGCCACGTAGCCGTCGGCGTATGTAGTGCCACCTTAGCTTTGGTGTGCTAGTTTTTGGTCCGCCCCGAGTATTTGATTTTCCCTGGTACCTGCCATATCTGGCAAGCTTTCCCCTATCTGCCATCTGGGGAGGCGCCTGATAGGAACTAGCAACTCCCACACAGGTTTTGAGGGTATTAATTAATTATTATTATTTTTACTCTGTATTACCCTTTTTTATTTTTTGTTTTCTACAATTTTTTTCTCCAGCGGCTGAGGAGAGGGCACGGCGGTATAACCTGGTGAATATTAAGTCTTTTATTTACCTAATTTATTTTGTTTTCGATTGGTTATATGTAGTTTGTTTTTTTAGAGTGATGGTCGGTTATTTCACCATACTCATAGAGGAATACAAATCATTGAAACTCTCCGGGATTTACGTTTGTGTTGGGAGATTGTTCTTAAGGATCGTTGAGGAGATTCGCTGAGAAGTTTCACAATTTTGTAGGTAGTTTTCCACCAAGTTAACTTCGCATTACATTTCTTTAAGAAAGCACAGCTTTGCATGTTTAAATATGTTCTATATCTTCAGGTGAGACAAATCTGTACATATCGGAGCTCTGCCATTCAAGAACCTCTCAGGAATCTATAGTGTTTTCGCTGTTACTGTCCTTTTTAAAAAATAAAACATAAAAAGTTAACTTAGGTCAGTACGTTCAGTTGACAATGTTAAATAATATTTTACTCAACACTAGTAGACCAATTACTATCGAAAATCTGTATTTGAGTGAAAAAATACACTTAGCATAACAGTAAATTATTCACCATAGCTAAACACTTATAAAAACTCTCATTGCTAATTCCTAATTTTCGACTAAAATCAATACCCCGATTTTAGTCGAAAATTAGGAATTAGCAATGAGAGTTTTTTATAAGTGTTTAGCTATGGTAAATAAATTACTGTTAGGCTAAGTGTATTTTTTCACTCAAATACAGATTTTCGATAGTAATTGGTCTACTAGTGTAGAGTAAGTTTACGACTAAATCCCGATTCGTGAAATTTAATTGCATTATTCACCGCTATATAAAATTGCCTACAAATTTGAAATCGATCTCATTCAAATGCTATCAATTAGTCAAAATCCCGCTAATCCCGTTTGCTATAACTGTCATATTAAACGAGTATGTTCACGGTTGTTAAATTCCTATATATAGATCAAATTTATTTCATACCTAACAAATTCCACAAAGAAAATTCGGTGAAAATTTTCATTGCCTCTGTAGAAAATTCTGTTTATGAAAACTTATCAAAATATTTTAATATTTCTCAAGCATTTTTCAAAGTATTTTATAACTTAACTTAATCAAGCAAAGATAAAAGAAATCAATAATTCATCAAATTTTTCTTGGAACCGCTGCGTACACAAACCAAACAACAGCAACTGTGTTAACCATGCGCCAATGGTGTGAGTTGAAATATTTTTGAACTTTAATAACAAACGTTTTGTATTGGTTTTGCGTGCGAAAGACTTGTTATTGAAAGAACTTGATCAATTAGTGACGCTTCGTAGTCCAAACCAATTAAAAAAAACATAAAAAGTTACAAATTTTATTGTTTCTTTTTCTTGTTGTTGTTAATTAATATTTTACCAATTTTGATTAAATTTCAATTTTTAATATTTTTTATGGTTTCGCAGAAAAACCAAAATCTTACTTAATTAAAATAAAGCCACTAAAAACCCCTTTTTTTCTCGTATCTATTCTTGTGTAATGCTTCACCGAGATAACATTTTCACTTCACAGGAAAATGAAATTTATTGTTTGATTACTTTTTTCGGTTTTTTTTTTTGCGTTTCCGCCTTGGATTTTATAAAAATTTCATTTTGTTTTTATTAATCAACCAACAAATTAATAATTCCTACTTGAATTTTCTTTCCACCAAAACGATGAGTAACCCTACGAACGATTTTTTTTTTGTTTTTTTTTTTTTTTTTTAGTATATCAACAAAACGCGGTGCAAAATTTAATGGTATTGGAGGTTGGTAAATAAAGAAATACAGACAGAAGAAACAAAAAAAATCTAAAATTCGTTACTTCTTGATATCGCATTCGCCATCCCCACAAATCATATAAATAAATAGAAGCCAAAAAGGAAATAATAACACGAAATAAAATTTAATTTTGAAAAATATACCAACAAACAAAACAGAAAGCAACGGAAAGTGTGGGATCGCACACAACTTCAAGTGAAAATGACTTTTAAAGTAGAAAATGATTTTCATCATCATTTCTTGTCATCATCATCATCATCATCAGACGAAGAAGAACGATTTTTTTTTTGTTGCCTTGCTTGTATTTTATTGTAAGGCGACAAAAAGTTTTTTTTTTGCTTGCGTGTTTCTCATTTGCATAACCAGAAGAACATAGATAATATTTTTAGGAAGATCTGTCTTTTAAATTTTTTGTTTCCTTCTTTATAATGTTTATCTTAGCGTTTGGTAATTTTTTTTTTTTACTTTATCATGTTTTTTGTATGTCAGTATGTATGTTAGACAGTAACCAGGGATTCGAACTTACATATTTTTCATACAGTTTGATTCGAGCATTTTAATTTTTTTCTTAGTATTTTAAAGGGCATATTTTTCAACATCTCAATCTGTTTCAGAAAATGGAAATTAAAAAATTGTTCCAGTACAACTTCATCCTATATCCTTTACCATTATACAAACATTTTGAATTTTATTTTATTAGCTAGAGTCGACGACCTCTTCGAATACAGTAAAGTTCAATACGATAGTTTAAAGTTGTTATTGAACGGAAAATTAATTTTTGATTGTCATATTGAAGAAGTAGCCGACAGATTTTTCACTGAAATTTTTTCTAATGTGTTTGTTTACCTTAAATCAAACTAATTAATTTTCATCTAATTTTAAAGGATACAGGATGTAGTTGACCTGTGCACATTTTTTTTTTAAATTTCGATAGTCTAAATCAGACTGAATTGTTTATTTTGAGGATCCATAATTTTAGCCGTGTAGGTCTTCGTTTGCATTTTTAGGAATTGCGACAAATTATAAAAATTGGTGAAAAGGGAGACTGTTTTGATTGACTATTTCAAAATCTGGATATAAGGTTCGATCTAAATTTATAAAAAAAAAAAAAAAAAATAAAAAAATAGATCCATAGGGCAAATAACGTTCTTCTGCTATGACTTAATTAGGCTAATGAACACATTACGTTAGTAAGAGTGGCCTCAACATAATAGAGTGTACGTGCTTTACTTCGTGTAAATACGACCAACAATCTAGTGTTATTTCGATATATAGCCACCATCTGATTAATTCTCCACCGATTGATATGTTTGGCTTATGTTGGAATTCAACATAAGCCAAACATATGTATCGATGGAGAATATTGTGGCTATATATCGAAATAACATTAGATTGTTGGTCGCGTTTACACGAAGTAAAGGACATTTTAGATTTATTTTAATTGAATTCTACCCTGTTGGACTATCCCAATTAATGAGAGTAATAAGATCTTGTAAAAACGAAGATCCCAGCCGAAGAAGAGGGTATGACAATTAACTGAACCTTTGGAAACTTTAGCATTAGTTAAGTCGGAAAGATAAATTACGCCATCCACAACGTGTTAATGAAATATTCAGTAGAAGCGGCCTAAATTCAGCCAATAATGGATGGGATGGAAATATCAAAAGCGGCTAGTTGGCAGGACTTCAGACGAACGTTGCTTTCTAAGCCCGAATTGACGGTCAGAGATTATATTGCTCCTCTTCAAAAAATTTAACAATAAAAATAATTGATACAACAGCTACTCGGTGGTCATTGATTAAATCGGATTTTATTCCATTTGTGAATTGCATGTCAAATAACAGTTTTCCATATTTGAAAAACTGTTGGCATTTGTACTGCAAAATTGGGAAACAGAACAAAGAAAATAAACAACCCAGCACGAGCATACTGTTAAAGTTAGCCAAAAGTAGCCAGCAGAAAGTGAAAAGTCGATAATGTAGATTGTGTTACGATAGTCCAGCCGGATGTAAAGAAATGGTAATTCATATTGTGTAATCCCAGCCCAAAGTTTTAAGCCGAAAGTAAAAAGTCGATAATGCAGATTATGTGAAAATATCGGAAAATCAGCAGAATTCACAAAATTTAAATGAAACCAGCCGCTAGGGTGTATATGTGATTATGTGATTTTTCAAGCTATCTCAGGAAAAAAATTCAGTTCAAGTTTCCCGTTGGAAATCTCGGAAAATTCGATTTTCCAAAAATCATTAGAAAATTTGTAAAATCATCCTCTAGAGTGTTACGTGTGGAGAAGAATTGCATTGTCGTTTATCGCAGGAGAAATATTCAGTTCAATCTCGGCAAATTTAAAAAAGTTTCCAGCCGAAACTTGAACCGATTTTTTTCCTGCGATTCTCTTCTTACTTTCCCACGGGAAAATTGAACTGAATTTTTTTCCTGCGATTACTATTGACAAATCACATAAAAACGATTCAACTTCAGATATACACTCTAGAGGCTGATTTTATTCAAATTTTGTGAATCCTTTTGGTTTTCCGATATTTTCCAGGACTAGGTTAAACAAAGTTTTCCACGTAAAACTATTTACAAATTGTTTTATTGCAATCCATGTATCCTATTTACTTTTGGCTGTCAACCACCAAATTTTTTATTTTCGGCTGGAATGTTAATAACATAATCAACATTACCGACTTTTTACTTTCGGCTGGAGACTTTGGGCTAACTTTAACAGGGTAGTACGTGCGACGAAATAAATACTTAACCGAGATTCTGTACGGCAAAAAAAGTTTAGCTTCCGTTGATAATATACTTGGTGAAAATGATTACAAAAAAGTTGCCTTATAAAAAGTAAGATTCCCTTATACCGAATTAAAAAATTGTATGTGGCTTACTTCAATCTCTTGGGTCGATTTTTAGTCTAAGTGCCGTTCTTTTTTTAAAAAAAACCAAGAATGGACAGACCGCTATTCACTATTCCTATATATCACACAAACTCAATGTGACGCGCAACGGGGCTATGGCGCGTTGGTGCCAGAAAGTTTAGTGGCGGGTGGTGACCAAATATTTATGGCTTATCCGAAGACGCTTTTACAAAGATTCCCTACTATTCTAGTTTAAAATGGCTCATGCCCCCTTTAAACATGTTACTAAATGTCTACGGCTTTTACTGGAGCCAGATGCTGCAATTTTTCGGTATAATCGGCCTAATCTCAAATTAATAATTTTTGAAAACTTGCGATGTTCTTTAATTCAGTCGCTACACTGTCCACCAAAAATACTAGTGAAGTTATTAGATTGTCTAAGATAGTGTCTTGGATGTCTCAGCCGTAACATGGTGTTGCCATGTAAAGATTTTACGGCTGGATTTTGGTGTACCACTGCTTAGCATGGGCAAGTGGACAGGGTTGTTTGGTTTTAATGAACGCCAATTTAAAAAATATAAAATTTGATAATTTTGCTAGGAATAACTAAAGGCTAGGTGCACTAACTGTACCACTTCCAAGATAAGACACTTTAAAGGATGAATTAATAAAAATTTTTAAATTTTATATGATCCTTAAATTTCCCGGTCTCCCTACATGTCAGCTGGTAACTTTCGACTTTGATAGCGCAGACACAATCTGCTTTACCGATACTTGTTTACTGTCAAGTGAAAAGTTCCGGCTAACTATAACGGGGCCCACCAACAACCATTTATTTGAGAATTAGCAAACCTACAGAATTGGTTTTGTGGAATATTTTGTTACAACTCATGGAAAATATCGGAAAATCAGCAAAATCCAAAAATATTAAAAATTGTACTAAAATCATTCTTTAGAGTGTTTTATTGAATATTAGATTGTATTGATGTGATTTGCCAACCGTTTGAAAAAAATTCAGTTCCAGTTTCCGGTAGAAAATCTAGTAAAATTAATTTTTCGAGAATCATTAGAAACTTTTTAGAAAATTTAGATTGTTATGTGAAAATAGACTGCATTGATATGATTTATCAACTGGATTGGTGGAAAAATCTTCAGTGCTACTTTTTCCGCGGGAAATTCCCATTTTTCAAAAACAAGACTGTTATATTTAGAGATCGATTGAATTCATATAATTTGTCAACAGCTTACTCTGGAAAATAAATGAATTGTAACTTTCCTTTGCGAAATCTGGGAAAATTCATTTTCCCTAAATTATTGGAAATTTTATATAAAACCAGCCTCTAGTGTTATGTCTGGAGAATATTCATAGATTTCCCTTTAGAAACCATGCTATTAATAAATCACGTCCCTGCAGCCCAATTCCAGACATAGCCACGCAGATTAGTTTTGGAAAGTTAAATTTTCCCACATTGTACTCGGGAGCTTGAACTAATTTTTTTCCAGTGATAGCTATTGTCAAAAAAACTTTAATTTTGAATGTTAATTAACTAATTGGTGTAATTTCTAATATGCAACCGGTCCTTTTAAACCGGAACATTTTAAATGTGTTTTTACAAATTATATCATATTAGTATTTACGAACAATCATTCAATGAAACCGACTGATAGACAGAATTCTATGCATTAAATTTTTTAATTTATATGGTTTTAATATGTTCCGGAGATTGTAAGAGAACTGAAGCCAGTTTCGGACTGATGAGCTTATGATTATGAAAAAATCAATCTTCTCATCAGGCCGCGGCGACTGGACAGATTATACCACAATTTACATTCTATATATACAGAATGTAACGTGCGTTATGTACTAGCGAATCATACTAAGAAAAATGTAAATTGTGGTATAATCAGTCCAGTCGCCGCGGCCTGATGAGAAGATTGATTTTTTCATAATCATTAGCTTATCATTTCAAAACTGGATTAAATCCAATATTCGGAACATATTAAAATCATATAAATTAAAAAATTGTCAAATAACATTAATGCAATCGTCTCCAGATATTATGTGTTATGGGCAGATTTTATGCAATTTTTAAATTGAAACATTGGCTATTGACCAAATTTTCAGTTCTATCCTTGTATACGAGTACATGGTAACTTTTGCCTAAAAACTATCGGCTCATATTCTAATTTCGGCTGATATTAATAGTGTGCTGCATTATTAACTTTCTCATCACCTTTCGACTTTTGCGTCACCTATCGGGCCACGGCCAGTCAGAGTAAGATTACGCGTCGATAGGTATTGAGTAGTCACTGATCAAGAAATGTCTTGTTGTCCTAATTGTATCCAATTGTATTACGCTGGTGAAATTTCACAACTTTCATACCTGCATGTGGAATGAATTGCTTTTGTGGCAAAACCAAATAAATAAATACAAGAATACCTTCTTCAACGCTTTCCCCAAATTTTCTTGCACAAAATTGTATCAAAGAACATCTAATAAGAAACGCTATTTTCTTACATTATTGAGCGAAGATGGGGTTGCCTGGGGTCCTGTGTCAGTTTATTGATTGTATGGGGTTTGATCAGGCTAAGGAAATATTCGAGCAATCCAAATGCAAGTTGGCAAAATAAATACAGATCCTGAAGCCTATTGATAGAGCTATTGACCAACGTAATCGGAGCATTTTAGATTTTTGCCGTTCAAAATCTGTGGACTAAAGCACAGTTGATTTTCAATAAAATCGAATTTTCTTTGAAATGGTTAGAAATATTCTAGCAATCCAAATGCAAGTTGGCAAAATAAATACAGATCCTGAAGCCTATTGATAGAGCTATTGACCAACGTAACCGGAGCTTTTTAGATTTTTGCCGTTCAAAATCTGTGGGCTAAAGCACAGTTAATTTTCAATAAAATCGAATTTTCTTTGAAATGGTTAGAAATATTCTAGCAATCCAAATGCAAGTTGGCAAAATAAATACAGATCCTGAAGCCTATTGATAGAGCTATTGATCAACGTAATCGGAGCATTTTAGATTTTTGCCGTTCAAAATCTGTGGACTTAAGCACAGTTGATTTTCAATAAAATCGAATTTTCTTTGAAATGGTTAGAAATATTCTAGCAATCCAAATGCAAGTTGGCAAAATAAATACAGATTCTGAAGCCTATTGATAGAGCTATTGACCAACGTAATCGGAGCATTTTAGATTTTTGCCGTTCAAAATCTGTGGGCTAAAGCACAGTTGATTTTCAATAAAATCGAATTTTCTTTGAAATGGTTAGAAATATTCTAGCAATCCAAATGCAAGTTGGCAAAATAAATAAAGATCCTGAAGCCTATTGATAGAGCTATTGACCAATGTAATCGGAGCATTTTAGATTTTTGCCGTTCAAAATCTGTGGGCTAAAGCACAGTTGATTTTCAATAAAATCGAATTTTCTTTGAAATGGTTAGAAATATTCTAGCAATCCAAATGCAAGTTGGCAAAATAAATAAAGATCCTGAAGCCTATTGATAGAGCTATTGACCAATGTAATCGGAGCATTTTAGATTTTTGCCGTTCAAAATCTGTGGGCTAAACCACAGTTGATTTTCAATAAAATCGAATTTTCTTTGAAATGGTTAGAAATATTCTAGCAATCCAAATGCAAGTTGGCAAAATAAATAAAGATCCTGAAGCCTATTGATAGAGTTGTTGACCAATGTAATCGGAGCATTTTAGATTTTTGCCGTTCAAAATCTGTGGGCTAAAGCACAGTTGATTTTCAATAAAATCGAATTTTCTTTGAAATGGTTAGAAATATTTTAGCAATTCAAATGCAAGTTGGCAAAATAAATACAGATCCTGAAGCCTATTGATAGAGCTATTGACCAATGTAATCGGAGCATTTTAGATTTTTGCCGTTCAAAATCTGTGGGCTAAAGCACAGTTAATTTTCAATAAAATCGAATTTTCTTTGAAATGGTTAGAAATATTCTAGCAATCCAAATGCAAGTTGGCAAAATAAATACAGATCCTGAAGCCTATTGATAGAGCTATTGACCAATGTAATCGGAGCATCTTAGATTTTTGCCGTTCAAAATCTGTGGGCTAAACCACAGTTGATTTTCAATAAAATCGAATTTTCTTTGAAATGGTTAGAAATATTCTAGCAATCCAAATGCAAGTTGGCAAAATTAATACAGATCCTGAAGCCTATTGATAGAGCTATTGACCAATGTAATCGGAGCATTTTAGATTTTTGCCGTTCAAAATCTGTGGGCTAAACCACAGTTGATTTTCAATAAAATCGAATTTTCTTTGAAATGGTTAGAAATATTCTAGCAATCCAAATGCAAGTTGGCAAAATAAATAAAGATCCTGAAGCCTATTGATAGAGTTATTGACCAATGTAATCGGAGCATTTTAGATTTTTGCCGTTCAAAATCTGTGGGCTAAAGCACAGTTGATTTTCAATAAAATCGAATTTTCTTTGAAATGGTTAGAAATATTCTAGCAATCCAAATGCAAGTTGGCAAAATAAATACAGATCCTGAAGCCTATTGATAGAGCTATTGACCAATGTAATCGGAGCATTTTAGATTTTTGCCGTTCAAAATCTGTGGGCTAAACCACAGTTGATTTTCAATAAAATCGAATTTTCTTTGAAATGGTTAGAAATATTCTAGCAATCCAAATGCAAGTTAGCAAAATAAATACAGATCCTGAAGCCTATTGATAGAGCTATTGACCAATGTAATCGGAGCATTTTAGATTTTTGCCGTTCAAAATCTGTGGGCTAAAGCACAGTTGATTTTCAATAAAATCGAATTTTCTTTGAAATGGTTAGAAATATTTTAGCAATTCAAATGCAAGTTGGCAAAATAAATACAGATCCTGAAGCCTATTGATAGAGCTATTGACCAATGTAATCGGAGCATTTTAGATTTTTGCCGTTCAAAATCTGTGGGCTAAACCACAGTTGATTTTCAATAAAATCGAATTTTCTTTGAAATGGTTAGAAATATTCTAGCAATCCAAATGCAAGTTGGCAAAATAAATACAGATCCTGAAGCCTATTGATAGAGCTATTGACCAACGTAATCGGAGCATTTTAGATTTTTGCCGTTCAAAATGTGTGGGCTAAGCACAGTTGATTTTCAATAAAATCGAATTTTCTTTGAATTGGTTAGAAATATTCTAGCAATCCAAATGCAAGTTGGCAAAATAAATATAGATCCTGAAGCCTATTGATAGAGCTATTGACCAATGTAATCGGAGCATTTTAGATTTTTGCCGTTCAAAATCTGTGGGCTAAAGCACAGTTGATTTTCAATAAAATCGAATTTTCTTTGAAATGGTTAGAAATATTTTAGCAATTCAAATGCAAGTTGGAAAAATAAATACAGATCCTGAAGCCTATTGATAGAGCTATTGACCAATGTAATCGGAGCATTTTAGATTTTTGCCGTTCAAAATCTGTGGGCTAAAGCACAGTTGATTTTCAATAAAATCGAATTTTCTTTGAAATGGTTAGAAATATTCTAGCAATCCAAATGCAAGTTGGCAAAATAAATAAAGATCCTGAAGCCTATTGATAGAGCTATTGACCAATGTAATCGGAGCAGATGGGATTGTATGGGTTTGATCAGGTCCAAATATCAGATTGAATAAACTTTTCGGACACCACCCTATTACACTATAGATGGATTACACTCAGTCGATACATGCACATCCACCTTTAATTGATTTTTCTTGCACGGCGATGGCAAAATTTGCATTTGATATTTTTTCGAGAACTTCAAAATCCAAGAAAGTGTTTAGATAGTTTGACCAGATCGCACTTAGTAGTTTAAAAACGACCTCGTTGAATTCAGCTTAGAACATCTTTCCGAAAAGATAATTTTGGGGCAATTAGTACGCTACTTTCCTAATTTCATTTCAACAGTCTAAAATAAGTCCGAGATTGAGTTTCTTTAAGCATAGATCATCCATACAAACAGCTTTCTCTACTACATGGTGATGGCAGGAAGATATGGTGGCTATAATGGTGCTAAAGAGGTTCTGTATATCAACGATAATAAATCCGACACGAAGAAAACATTTGTTACGGTTTATCGCACATTTTATTTCCGAACCTACCAATAAACAAATTCCGCTCACAAAATTCCCAACTTCCAATAGTCTGCCAAAAATCAGTGCTCTCGAAGGGATAAAATGAAATTACTGGTTTGTACTAACTCAATGGCACCCACAAAATTTATTAGACATTTTGCTTTTTGGTTTCAGACTACTTCGACTTTAGGGTAGTTAAGATGTGGATTACGAGAAAATAGGCATATCAACCAATGTTTTCCAACCTGCTCCCTTACAAATTCAAAATCACTCCTTTTTGAGCGTTTATCGAGGATATTTTTAAAGTACCGTACGCAAATGTAATTTTTATACTTTTTATTTAAAATTTTAGTAAATTTATTTACAAGTAAAAAAATATTTATAGGATTAATTATAGGGCAAATTTCCCCTGAAAAGCTCAACATTTTAAAATAAATATTTTTTTAACTTTTTTATTTGCTTAAGTTCCGTTTTGTTGCTATTTGTAATTATAATCAGCAGCTCATAGATTAAAATGTGATGATCACCTTTTTAAAGAAAGACTACCCCCGAAGGAGGGTAAACATTTAGGAATAATAATCAAAATCGTTTTATGTGAAATTAAATAAAAAATAAATCCGAATTTTTTATAATTTTCTTATTGCCTTCGCCCCTTTCCAAACCCCCACCACCAAAACTTTATTAGGTACTCATTTGTATTTATATTTTATAAAAATGAGCATTTGTTAATTCAACACCTCGGAGGGAGATGTGAATTCGATATTGTAAGGGGTGAATATTTATTTTTCCTTTAATTATTTCAAGTATTCCTCCATGCCTTAAAATAAAAAAAATAAAAAAAACGATTTAAATTATTATTAAATTTGTACTCTCCGTCGGGAGTAGTTTTAAACATTAAAATTTCAACCCCATTGATTAACTCGATGAATTACAATTTTTTTGTTTTATTTAATTTTTTAATATAAAATTACTTTTAATACAATACTTTCAAGATATTCGCGACCAACTCCCAAAATCGAGCGTTTTTTTCATTTTAGGGGTAATTCCTCCCACCCTCAGTTGCGAAACCTATTTTTCGTAACCGCATTTCTACTTTTTATCTGATCTGACATTCTTATAAGATATCGATGAAATTTAACATTGTTTGCTTTGGTGCTGGTCGGGGTACTCCACTATTTCTATGACCCAGCACTGTTTTCCGATATATGGTTTAGTGTTGATTCGTTTATTTCATTTATGGTTTCCTGGCGTCTCCTCTCCAAAATTAAATGGGTGACTTGGTTCTAATAAGGTACTTCCATCGGGTACAGTAACCAATATTTCTATAATTGCTCTCCTTGAGTACTTACTGGTGTTCGCAAGGCTCTTCCCAATTTGATATAAAGACTTTCCAAGTTCATAAGGAATTCTGAAATTTAGATTTAATTCAAGAACCTTTATCACTGGTTGAACTAGATGGCTTGGGAGGATGGGAGCTTTTATCCAACGAGTAAATGGTTATTTTAAATTTTATGGGCGCGACTATAACTGTCACACAATTCTGTTATTTGAACTATATACGTAGTTGTTGTATATTATATGTTGATTTAGTTTATTTGCTGTTTTGTGCTAAGCTTGATAATTAGTAATCATTAGTACAGGAGCCAAGAAAAAAATGAAAATTGGGCCTATATTAAACAGCGGAAATGGAACCCGTTACCATTTTCTTTCCACATTTTTGTACCATATTTTTATTGGTCTCTCCACAACAAATTATTTATTTTTTTTGTTCAATTCGGAATATGATCTGAAATGTATCGTAAGAGAATCGATTGATTTTCATTTTTATCCGTTTCATGTGAAAAGCTCAAATTAAAATTTTACTAAAATATTACGAAAATATTAAATTGGTTCGATAAACTTTTTGGTGTTCGCTAAAAGTAGTTTTTCATTTTCTTGATTCCTATACTAGGACTAATTTGTTCCAAACAGAATTATATGTATACTAATTCAAATTTAACAGTATAAGGAATATATTCTTAAATTTAAAAGTTTTCCAACTTCTGTTGCCGATATAAAGCCATGCTGTAAAAAGCGAAGCTTTTATAAGGGAATTAGAAACGAGGAAAAACCAAACTTTTCCTAGTAAAACATACAAATCACTTTTTTTCCTAAGAACATTTTTTTAAATGAAAACGTTACAAATTCTTAAGTATGATTAATTAATTCATTTATTTAAACCAAAATTTAATAAAAATTTCATAACAACAGCATTCTGATCATATTGAAATAAAAGCTTACTACAATTCGTTTGGTCATTAAGTCAATATACATTACATGAATGGCAGTGATAGCCGTAAAAATTTGGTAAAATCGTACCAAAAATTACCACCTGCGGAAATTTCAAGATCAAAAATTTTAGGAAAAGCAAAACAAAGTCGCAAAATATTGCAACGGTGACATCTAGTGTATAATAGAATAAGTTAAATTAATAGCTCAATGTTAAACTGTACTAAAATGGAATTTTCCATGATAAAAATGTTCTAAATGTTTCTTCACTATTCTAACTAGAAAAGTCATAAGCTTTCTAGTAGTTTGGTTTGTGTATATAAAAAGGCGAACGAAGTCGAATTGGATTAGTAGTATTTGGAAAGCGATTGTGTGAAGATTAAAAATAAATTAAAAAGGGATTTAAAAAGTGATTTTGTGAATTATCGTCATTAAATAGTGTTGTTATAATTTTTTTGTAACATAAATAAATTTGTTAGTGATAAATTGATCGGATTTTGCTTTATTCATAATCCAGTGATTCGAACCTTGATTGACAAGGCAAAAATGTAACAATATTAAGAACGTGTGATAGTTTTGTCATTAAATAATTTTTTTTCGTATTTTTCTATATATATATTTGACATCTGACGTACACTAGTAAAACTAAAAATAAATTTGGCAAGTATTATTTTAAATAATCAGTGCCAAATTTAATATACTAGTATTTTTCAAAATGAAAATGGGAAAAATACATTTTATAAACAATTTAATTTTAATATTTCTGCAATTAATATTTACTTAATACCAATATTGCCTTCTTGTAAATTGTTGTTAAAGATATGTACAAATACTTTTATATAAACATTTCATGAGTTTTTTCCTTTGTGTCATTGAAAAACTTGCAGCTAAAACATACCATTTTTACTATGGATTTGTAGCGACTCACTCATTCAGTTTACATATTGAGTCATATATTTCCAAACATCAATCACAATATACATATAATTCATATGAAATACATTACACGGTAAATTAGGTCGTAATTTTAGGGAGTAATTGGTCACTCAACGCATTTATAAAACAAAATGTCTACCGAAACGGGTGATTAAGACGGACAAGACGTTGCCATAAAGGAAGAGAACCGGTACCGCAGGTACATTTTCAGAAGTCGCGGCCCAGACAATGACAGTTAAACTTAATCCATTTTGGGACAGCAATCCGAAAAATTGGTTCCTCATGGCCGAGATCCAATTTGATATTCAGAAGGTCACAAGTGATCGCCAAAAGTTCATCCACACGCTGTCATATTTAACACCGGATACATGTATTGTTATTTCAGATCTACTTGAAAAACCACCAAATGAAAATTGTTACGAGACCCTGAACACACTTTTGATAGAGCGTCTCTCACCTTCAGACGAAAAGAGAGTGAAGACACTTCTAAGTGTACAGGAGATAGTAGATAGAAAACCTTCCGAAATTCTTCGTCACATTAAGGGCTTAGCCAACGTTAACTTTCAACCCACCATAGTAAAATTACTTTGTATCCGCAGATTACCCGAATTTATACGGTTTGCGTTAGTGGCACCCATTCTATTGGCGTTGTCCAACGACCATCAAGACCAACAGAAAGATCGCAATTCCATCATTCAGATCCGGGTCGCGATGAAAATCGTCCGACTTCAACGAATCAAGCGAGCATGGAGGAGCGTATGGCGAGAATGGAGATTATGCTTGAACGATTCACAAACGCCAATCGAAGCCTTTCAAGGGGCCGTCGACCTTCATCGCAATCGAGCAACAGCAGCAATTCAGGAAATCGCCAAAATCAACCAGGTATATGCAGGTACCACCGTAAATTTGGCGCCTTCGCCCAAAAATGCCGCGGCTGACCCTAAGTCAAAACAAATCAATAGCCGTCTTTTCATCCACGACACCACAAAAAAATTAACATACTTGATCGATAGTGGCGCGGACCTTTCCGTCCTTTCATTTCATACTTTCTTCATCCACAGTACGAAACATTGTGATCTAGTTCTATCGGCAGCCAACTGCAGAATAATCAATACCTACCATAGCAAGCTATTACAGGTAAACATCGAACTAAAACGGAGTTTCACACACGCTTTTATTCTAGCAGATGTGAACCGTCCGATCATTGGCGCCGATTTTCGAAATTCGGCCTCCTTGTCGATCATAAGCATAAACGGCTGGTTGATACAGCAACAAAGCTGTCAATCAATGCCACGATGGCTCACGTCGACACGCCATTTTGCAATTGACAACGGTTATGCCACTCTGCTAAAAAAATTCCCATCACTCACAGCAGTACCGAACTATAATTTACCAGTTCGACAAAACGTGGTCCACCATATAGTCACAGCACGCCATCTGCCCGTGTCAAGACAACGTAGACTAGATCAGGTCCGCCACAAAGCTGCATATACGGAATTCTAACTTATGGTGGAATTAGGGATTTGCCGGCCATCTGCATCTCCCGTCTCTTATCCGCTCCATATGGTGAAGAAAAAAGATCAATATTGGAGACCATGTGGGGACTATCGCCGTTTAAACATGGTTACAATACCGGATCGCTACCCGATACCTCACATTCAGAATTTCTCTATGAACTTGCATGGATGCAAAATATTCTCCAAGATTGATCTGGTTAGAGCTTATCATTTAATTCCCGTCGCACCTGAAGACGTTTTTAAAACGGCGATCACAACTTCGTTTGGCCTATTCGAATTCACCCGAATGGCATTCGGTCTCGTTTCATGAATGAAGTCGTACGTGACCTAGACTTCGTTTTCGTTTACATTGACGACATTCTTGTGGCTTCGCATAATGAGGAACAACACAAACTCCACCTGGAACAACTCTTCCACAGGTTAGCTCAGTTTGATGTTCATATCAAGAGTTCCAAATGCGTTTTTGGCGCATCAACTCTTGATTTCCTCAGTCACAAGATCACCTCTAATGGTATTCTACCATCTGAAGAACGAATTAACGCCATTAGGGAATTCGCAGGTCCAATTTCAATCAAAAGTACGCAGCGGTTCGTCGATATGGTAAATTACTACCACCGATTCATACCAAAACCCGCTAAAACACTCCCACCAATTCACAGCCTCTTGGCAGCTTTACTGAAAAAGCCCAAGACAGCCAAGAATTTCTCATGGCCTAACGAATGTCAACACGCATTCACGTCAGGCTGAATTGACCCAGATATCACTTCTAGCACACCCTCTAAGCGACTCAAAGCTCAGCTTAACCACCGACGCATCAAACACTGCTGTCGGTGCGGTACTGCAACAGTACAACAACAAGTGTTGGGAACCACTGGGATTCTTTTCAAAGAAACTCTCAGATGCCGAAAAAAAATATTCCGCATTCGATCGGGAATTACTCGCAATATATCTGGCAGTCAAACACTTCCGATATTTTGTCGAAGGTCGGGACTTTACCATTTACACCGACCATAACCCTCTAACTAGAGCAATTCAATCTAAAACTGAACGTAATCCAAGGTAATCGCGCCACTTGGATTTCATTAGCCAATTTACAACGGATATCCAACATGTTCACGGACATGACAATGTTGTCGCGGACACTATCCCGCACTACCGATAACGAAACGGCTGCAGTCGAGACTCAAATCGACTTGCACAAAATTGCAACAACACAAAAAGCAGACCTAAAACTTCAGAATTTATTTTCAGGTTCCGAATGTCACACTAGTTCATCAATGAAACTAGAGCTTTTTAAACTACCTGGCCTCGAAATCATCTGCGAAACATCTACTGGGAACAATCGCCCATACATCGCACATTTACTACGCCAGACTATCTTCGTTACATCGCATAGCATTTCGCATCCTGGAGTCCGTGAAACTCGTAAATTTATTACTGCTCGCTACTAGGTGGTCTATTCGAACGTATCCATTTGACATTGTAGGTCCACTTCCCTCGTCTAATGGATACACTTACTTGCTCACCTGTGTCGATCGCTTCACTCGCTGGCTCGAAGCATACTGCATGACTAATATATCAGCTGCAACCTTTGCTACAACATTTGTCAACAACTACGTATCACGATTCGGCGTGGCCCTATAGATCACAACTGATCAAGGAACACAATTTGAGTCTAAACTTTTCACAGAGTTAACAAAACTCCTCGGATCAAATCGGATACGGAAAACGGCTTCTTACTATCTGCAAGCCAATGGCATGGTCGAACGCTTCCATCGGCAACTCAAAGCTGCACTAACGTTTAGAAGCAACACAATTAATTGGAGCTCAGAAATACCAATCATACTTCTTGGAATCCGAGCAACAGTGAAAAAAGGTCTGAAGTGCTCACCAGCGAAACTAGTTTACGGTCAAACCATCAAGCTACCTGGTGAGTTCTTCGTCGAAAATCCTCTTTCACAAGTACCAATTAGTGGCACAGTCATCGACCAACTGCGACAAACCATGCAGAACCTTATACCCAAACCAACTCGTTAATCTAAAGAAGATGACATTTTTGTTCCCTTCCTTGACAATTTCGATTTTATTTTCATTAGAACAGAGAAGGTTCACACGGGATTACTCCTCCCTACGAAGGTCCGTATCAAGTTATACGTCGACTGCGAAAACACTTCATCGTGTCGATTAATGGAAGGAATTGTATCATTACAACTGAAAGACTCAAACCAGCATATGGAATCCTGTGTTCAGCTGAGCATACTTCAAGCGCACGAACACACAAAACCGTCCGTATAGCTGCGACTCATTCAATCATACTATAGAAAGGGGATAATCACTTGCGGGGGAGTCCTGTAGCGACGACTCACTCATATAGTTTACATATTCAGTCATATACTATATTTCCAACGTTCATTCATATATTCCAAACGAAAATATATTCATTTATATATTACACTCATCAATTACACACATTCACTCATTCGGTAATTTATTTACATTCGCTCACCGTTACCATTAGTTCGCATACAAACTTTCAAATAAACAAAACGAAACGCAACTATTGAAAATGCAGGCATACCAATGCGAAGAAAAAACAGGAAAATAAAAGGACATGAACGCAGCTTCTTTCGAGCTTTTATTTGTGACAGATAAAACACACAACCATAGTAACGTACAGATTTATTGAATCATTCTCATGGTTACGAATACCAAAAAATAAATAAAAGAAAAATATTCACAACGGCCGTGAAAACAGTATCAATAAATTGTATGCTACCAACGTAGCTTTTATAATAATTTAATTATAATGTATTTTTCGTGCTTGCTCACAAGCGTGAAGCTATAGATTCCTATGAAAATCAGTGAAAAGTTATACCACAAAAAAAATTTCTAAAAAATACGTCATCATGATCATGGCTCTATACTCTAGAAGGCTCTGGTATAAAACGTGGTTTCATTTATAATGAGTTTCATTTAAGAGAGTGTCTTTTAGTTCATACTAACTCCTCCAGCTGGCTCTGAGTCCAGTTTCTCTTTTACCAAGTCTTATTTGCTGTTTCTGCTAAAGCTTTATTAGTATGGTTCAAAGATTTATACAGTATCAGGCAATTCGTACCTGGAGTGACATCTATTTCACTAGAGTAATAAATATCACTTGCGTATAACGATAATTTTGGTTCTGTCACACTCTTTGTTCTATAGTAACCATGTACAGTAACCAGGGATTCGAACTTATATATGTTAGTGTAATGTGGTGCGATTTTTCATATCAAAATCCACAAAAAAAAAAATTCAAAATATTTTCAATCATTCACACAACACTAAATATTCAATTCGAATACAAACATTTTTATTTTCCCCCACATCACATTGGTAAATTGGTATTTTTGTTGTCACAATTTAATTAACCAATTCAAAAATGATAATACATTTGTATATAGCAAAAAAAGAGGCGTAATGTCATTTAAATTTTCTAACAATTCTATTCAACCAGAACGATTTACAATTTTTTGTAAAAAACTCGTTTTTCATTTTCAATTAAAAATAAAAACACATTTATTCCAATTTCAAATACATACAATATATCAGAAGAAAAAAAAAAGCGAAACGAATAAATTTAATTTTAAATTACAGTGAAATAAACAAAAAAAGCACATAGAAAATAAAAGCTTTTGAAGTTTTGTTTTTTTTTTTAACACATTGGAATACAACATGATTTACATTTATAAACTAATGAGAACAGATGATTTACACAAAAAACATTTACACACATACACATATAAAACAAATTAAATTGATTATCGTAAATTATGGTCTAAAAGTTATTCATTTTTATGTTAAAAAAAAAGCACAGTACACATAAAATGCAGTGAACTTTTGATGTTAAGCGAGCAAATTTTTTATTTTATTAATAAAAAGAAATAGCTGGGTTTTGTTTGGGTGTGTGTGTTCGAGATGCTCTTCTGCTACAATAGTAATTACAAAAATTCCACAATAATTTTGTTTTTTTAACTTTAATTGTACTGATATGGAAAATGTTCTTATACAAAAACCATATGCAGGAACACACACACAAAAAAAACGGCTCCCAAACGAAAGCTTTTATATTATTTGCTATACTACACACATGTACCACCACCAAACATGAGGTAAAGCAATACATTTTTCATATATAGAATATAAATATTTGTTGTATAATTTGGGAAAGTTTTTTTTTTTTTTTTTTGTTTAAAAATGAAAATTCAAAGAATCGAGAATAAGAAAACATACACACACATAAAAAAAGCAACGGAAAATTTTAAATTTAGATTTTCCATTTTTTTGTTATTTTTTTGGTTGTTAAATTTTGGTTTTGTTCTGCTAAAAATGTGAGCAAAATAATGAAATGTTTTGTTTTCTTTTTTGGTGGGGATTTTTTTAAATTAAAAATAATAATAATACGAACGTATATACAGTGCTTTTAAGCTTCTATTGTTAATACAGCTTGGCGGAATGTTCATATACATACAGTACATAATTTAAAAAAAAAAAAAACAAAATTGAAAAACCAAACTTTTCACAACACATAACCCAAAATGATTTTATTTTGTCGAATCACTAGACTATATTGAATCGCACTTTGTAAAGAGCTCGAGGTGTTGCATGTTTCTTGAAAATCTACTTAAACATAACACATTTGCTACGACATGGCTATACCCTTAAATATATACATCTGTTGGAAAATTTTTACTTAAAAACGAAAAATAAAAATGTGAACGGAAGGAAAACTGAAAATGGGGAAATTAATTCAACAGATTATTTATGATATTAAAAATAAAAAGATAATAATATAAAACTTTATTGTCTTTTTGTATTATATATGTATACGATTAATAATAAAGGACAGTGGATAGCTATGGAAAGTTTTATACGGTTATAAAAATGGAAATTATATGATGTCATTGAATGGTTTTCTATATTTGGGGTACAAAATTATCATTTTTAATGGAGGGTAAAAAGGGAACTCAGCCTTTTCTAAACAAACAAAAATATTTACTAACAAAACATATATTAGGCTTCAACGTCCTATTAGTCCAGTAAATGAAGGATCGAACCTGAAAGTTACTAGTTGCCATTTTTATTTGCTAGTTGATGAATGGCATTTGGCACCCCTTTGAAAATGAGCCAGAGTTTGCTTAAAAATATTGTGCGGCAGGGGGAGAAAACGGCCCCTAAAGGACCCGGAAAATCGGTTTTCCGCGAATATCTCCTTGTAAATGTGATTTTATAATATATTGTAGATATATTATTCTCTATGTAATTTTTGTAAAAGTAAAACACTTATATTTGTTGATTTAGTATAAAACATTTATTTAATTTACATTTAACTTTTGTTAAGAACCTTTCTGTTCAACCACACTACCACGACTCTTTCTTTCCTTTTTTTATAAATTCTTTCTCCTTATTCCCTATATATTTAATGTTGTATTGAAGTGTGTGTGCTGAATGCTGAATTGTATTTCATTTAAATTAGTGCATTGCTTATTCTGTATTTCATTAGTACTTTACTCAACATTCCGGCCCCTATTGAAAGGTCCGTTTCAATATCAACTAAATTTATTTATTAAACATAAAATACTTAAGTTGCTATTGGACAGTATTCAGTATTCATTATGTGAACTTAAAATTATTGACATATTAAAATAAATTATTCTAAAACGTAATTTAAATTGTAATATTTGTACAGATTTCATATTTTTGTTAAATTATAAAAATAAATTCAAATTAATAATTTTCAGTTAAGTTGGTAGTTTGCTTAATTTTGAAATTGCTCGTTGACAGATTACATTTTTCGTTTTGATCAAAGCAACTCTAACTTTATTATCTTTCCCTATCACTATGTCAGTTATTATTCCCATTAACCATTGATTAACGAAATATTATCATCCAAGACCAATACAATATCACCAGGTTGAATGTTTTGTATGATTTCTTGCCATTTGACCCGTTGCTGCAAATTATGCAAATATTCTACAGAAAATCTCTTCCAAAAATGTTGTGTCATATTTGTCACTTGCTGCCAATGTGACAAAAGATTAGTGGAAATATTTTCTAAAGATGGTTCTGGTATTGAAATTATTGGGCCTCCTGCAAGGAAGTGACCTGGAGTTAATGGAAGTGGATCATGAGGATCACTAGAAATTGGGCTCAATGGTCTTGAATTCATTATGCCTTCTATTTGAATTATCAGTGTATTAAATTGTTCATAAGTTAATGAAACGTTTGTTGCGACTTTTTTGAAATGGGTTTTCATCGATTTAACGCACGATTCCCAGAGCCCTCCAAAATTTGGAGATCGGGTGGAATAAACTTCCATTTTATTTGTTTATTAGAACAATATCTATTAATTTTTTCGTAATTATCGTCATTTAGAAACTGTTGATAAAGTTTTTTCATTTCATTGTTAGCGCCGACAAAATTGGTAGCATTATCGCTCCAAATAACTGAGCAGTACCCTCTTCTAGCAAGGAAACGCTTAAGGCACGCTATGAAAGATTCTGAAGATAGATCCGATGCGATCTCTAAATGTACTGCTTTTGTTACAAAACAGACAAAAATGCAAATATATACGTGTGAAGGGTCCACAAAAGTCAATTCCTGTAACTGTGAATGGTTTGCTCGGTGTAGTCCTTTCCTTTGGTAAATCGCCCATAATTTGTTGAGCTATAATGGGTTTTGCCTTAAAACATGTAATGTAATCGCGAATAACTTTTTTAGCTAACTGTTTGCCTCGTATAGGCCAATAATTTTGCTTGACTATTGAAATTAGCAGTTGAGGACCTGCATGAAAATGTTCTGTATGAATATGCCTAAGTAAAATTTCTGTAAAAAATGAGTCATATAGAAGGATTATTTGGTGTTTTAAATCATAACTGTATTCAGAATTACTTAAACGACCACCTACTCTCATGATCCCTTTATCGTCTAAAAAAGGATTGAGATTTTTTATTTTACTATTACTTGATAGTTGGTTAGTTTTTGATAAACAATTAATTTCTGATTTAAAAACAAATTTTTGAACTACTTTAATTAATGTGTGCAGCGAATTTGATAAATCGTCTGGTGATAGAAAATCTACTTTACGCGTTTGTTTGTTTCGACAATTATATGCAAATATAAGTATGTATGCAGTTATTCTCTGTAGATTTATAAAGGAACTGAATCTAGTAAGCAAGCTTTCACGCATTAATCAAATTTCTATTCCTGAAAGTATTGATTATGCGAAAATAGCAGATGCTCAAACCAATGATGTTGAACTACGAGAACTTCTAAGTAAACCACTTAATACAAACCTTAAATTTGTGCAAATACCCATCACGTTCAACTCAAATAAATCCATTTGTTGCGACGTTTCAACCGGTATACCAAGACCTTTCATTCCAATTGAATTTCGGAAAACAGTTTTTGAATCTTTCCACAATTTATCACACCCAGGTGTTAAGGCCTCCACCTAACTATTGACCAGAAATGTCATATGGCCAGCTATCTCGAAAGATTCAAGAATAATGGCTAAAAATTGTATACCATGCCAAAAATCAAAGATTTCTAGACACATTCACTCACCTCTCGGCTCATTTAAAGTTGCATCGCAACGCTTCGCTGAAATTCATCTTGACATCATTGGACCACTTCCAGTTTCCGGAAACAACCGATATTGTGTTACGTTAATTGATCGTTACTCACGTTGGGCTGAGGCGGTTCCTGTGCAGGACATAACTGCTGCCACAGTTGCATTTGCAGTATTCTCCCAATGGATAGCTAGATTTGGCGTACCAGAGTTCATAGTCACAGATCAAGGAACACAGTTCGAATCGTCACTATCTCAGGAATTATCCAAATTGATAGGATTCCAACATCGACGCACTACCAGCTACAACCCGAAATGCAACGGAATGATTGAAAGATGGCATCGCACCATCAAAGCAGCTATAATGTGTCACGACCGAACTGATTGGGCCAATTTGTTACCACTAATTATGCTTGGACTTTGAACTTCGTTCAGCGAAGAATTAAACACAACACCGGCAGAATTGGTATATGGAGTTTCATTGAGAGTACCGGGTCAATTTCTAGGCGAATCATCACAGTCCAAAATTCCTCAAAACGATTTTGTTGAGAAACTAAAGAATCATTTCGAGGAAATACGACCAACACCAGCTTCTAATCATACCACTTTTAAAAGTTTCGTATCAAAGGATTTAATGACCACTACACATGTATTTTTACGAACCGACGCACTTAGAAGAGCATTAGAGCCACCGTATACCGGACCATTTAAGGTCATTAAAAGAGACACAAAGACTTTCGATATTGAAATTAAGGGAAAAAACGTTGAAATCTCCATAGACCGTCTAAAACCCTGTCATTTTCAAAATTTAAACGATTCTGGCACAGACATACACAAAGACGGACACCAAACAAACATAACAGATAACAACAAAACAGTCCCTACACCAAAAGTTTCTTTTGATCTTGACGATAAAACTTCATCTACAACACAACCGACAAAGACTAGAACCGGAAGAAGTGTTCACACACCTTTAAGATACGCAAATACACTCAACTCATAACAGAACGTGAATCGCCGTCGATTCACTGGAAGGGGAGTATTGTGGTGATTGAGCCCTTTTGGCAAATTATTAATGCGAAATGTCATCACTAACGTCAAAACAGAAAGGGTTGAACAATGCGAGCTCCGAATAAGAAAATTTAGTAACTTTTCGGTATTGTCCATAGAGCTCATTTTAAAAAGGTAAAATATGGAAACAATTATTTAAAAGAAAATACAGAAACCGTTTTAAAAAAAAACAAGAATTTAAAAAGTTGTTTTTTACGAATGAAAAAATTAATTAACGGGGGATTCGAACAATAAAAGCGCTGGGAGTCAGTCGCATTAGATTTACAAGATACCAGAAATAGCCAAGTCTCTATATAAAGGGCAAATCAAAATATTTGTAAATTTTTAATTCAGTTTAATATTCAATATTCAATTAATATTAAATAATAAAAAAAACAACATAAAAATAAAATACGTTGTTTGATTACAAAAAACAATAACTAAAAAAGTGAAATAGCTCAGCTCAAAAATACACATCGTCTACCAGAGTCCACCGAAGAGACTGTAGACTGTTCCAGCTTGTGTTCACTGGAAGAGGACGCAAACTGGTGTTAGTTATCCGTGAGAATCTTCCAAAGGTGTAATAATATGTCTTGTTAATTTAATTTTATTTACAGATGCCAATTTATTTCTAAAGTTTGTCCAAATAAATTTTTCATTAGAATTTAAAACATCATCCCTGCCGATTTTAGTTTTCCATAAATCTTGAATTAAAAGTTTTGCTGTAATTATAACTGGTGATAATAAACCCAATGGATCGTATAATCTTGCAACATTGGACAATATTGTACGTTTTGTGTTTGCTTCATTTGTGTCGCATGGATGCACATTAAACACTAAGGTATCAGTGATAGGTTGCCATATCAAACCCAAAGTTTTAATAGAAAGATTTTGACTACATGTGATTTCTTGTTTACATGGTGGAATATTTTTTAATAATTCATTACAGTTAGAAGACCATTTATGTAATGTAAATCCTGATTTGGATAAAATTTTAATTAATTGTACTGGTTTTAATTTTGCGTCTTCTAAAATATCTGATCCAGTTAAAATATCATCTACATAAAAGTCGTTTGCTATTACTTCAGATACTACAGGAAAATTATTACTTTCATCAACAGATAATTGTTGTAAAACTCGTGTTGCTAGGTATGGGGCAGACGCTGTCCCATATGTGACAGTAGTTAATTTGAATATTTTAATACTTTCATTTGGATTATTTCTCCAAAGAATTCTTTGAAATTTATGATCTTTCTCATCAACTTCAACTTGATGGTACATTTTGGTTATGTCTGCTGTAAATACATATTTATATTTACGAAATCGTAACATAATTGAAAATAGGGTGTCCTGAACTGTGGGGCCAACTATTAAAACATCGTTTAATGATAAATTTGTTGTGGTTTTAGCTAAAGCGTCAAATACGACACGCAGCTTTGTCGTAGAACTGGTCGGCTTCAACACAGCATGATGTGGCATATAATATTTATTCTCAGTACCTGAATCTTTGTTTTTGTCTATAATTTTCATATGTCCTAATATAATATAATCATTAATAAAATCTGCGTATTGTGTTTTTAATTGTAAATCATTATTCAAACGGCGCTCCAAATTTAAAAATCGTTTTCTGCTTGACTACGAGATTCTCCTAAATTTATGTAATTTTTCGAAAAAGGTAATCGGACAATATATCTCACAATATCATAACGGGTATGTGTTTTTATAAAATGTGCTTCACATTCTTTTTCTTCAACAGATAAAAATATTCTAACAGGATAACTTTCAATTTCCCAAAATTTCTGAAGTAAATTATTTAATGAATGTGTGGGATTTTCTTCGGATAATGAGCAAAAATTGTGTAACGATTCTTCATATTTTCCACTGAGTATATAACCAAATAGAGTGTCTTGCATAAAAGGTAAATTATTTTGTAATAGAAATTTGTTGCTTTTGAGAATCTTAAAGAAAATTTCTGCGCCTAATAAAACGTCAACTTTACTGCTTATATTAAAATTTGGATCAGCTAACTCTACGTTAGTGGGAATATTCCACTTAGAAATATTGATATGTGAAAATGGTAGATTATTTGTAATTGTTGGCACGATTAAGAATTCGAGACTATTTTTAAAATCTGAAATTCTGGATTTGATACAAGCGGAAGATTTGAATTTAATATTTGTCTGATTGTTATTTAAACTAGATATAGGTAAATTTATGTTTTGAAATGAGAGACCTAATTTCATTGCAAATTCTACAGTAATAAAATTTGACTGACTTGCAGAGTCAAGCAATGCTCGACATAAATGATATTTGCCACTTTGATCTTTTATCAGTATAAGAGCTGTAGAAAGCAATACTTTGTTAATGACACTAAAAGGCGTTTCTGAAACTTGTGTTGACAAATTGGTTTGAGATGAACAAGGTGCTTGATTATCAGTTACGTTAACTAGAGTAATTTGATTATTTTTGAAATTAGAATTTTGAGTATTAGTGGCTTGGCTTGTGTGTCAATCCCAGTAGACGATCGTTTCGTGTTTTGTGAGACAAATGAGGGTTTGGAATTACCATGTTGATTTTTATTAAGTGGATTTACATTAGGATTAAATCTATGTATCAAAGAATTATGTTTTCCGTTACAATATTTATAACGTCCTAGCGAGGTACATCTTGAATTAATATGGTTTGGTTTAAGACAATTTGTACACATTCGACCATTTATGATGAAGTTATAACGGTCAACTGTGGATAATTTAAGAAAAGTTTTGCAGTTGAACAAACTATGAAATTCTTTGCAAAATGAGCATCTTGAAAGGTTGCTGACAGTTGGTTGATCTGTGGAAACAAATGAGGAAATCCTATTTGAATTTCTGGATGGATTATATGTAATTGGTTTATTGAACTTTTGATTTGAATTATTATTAGGAAGTTGGAAACTATTGCCTGTAGATCGTTTAATTTTGAGGGACTCAATGTTTTGTAATATGTGACATCGATTTTTTAAAAATGTTATGAAATTGTTCCAAGTCGGAAGTTCGTTAATTTGAAGAGTACTTTCCCATTCTTTAAGTGAATTTATATCCATCCTTCTCTTGACTAAACTAATGATCACCAATTCTGATAGACCACTCAATACCTGGCCACAAGATTCTAGAGCACAGACATGTGCATTGCATTCATTTAATAAAGTCCATAACTCTTGTGAAGACTCTTTGGAACAGGAAGGCAAATTTAAAACTGATCCACGTGTTGGTCTACTATAATAGCTATATTGTCGTACCTTTGACATAAATTATTCCACGCATTTTGATAACCTTTTGACGATATTGTAATTTGTCCTATTGTATGTAAGGCTTCGCCTTGTAATTTTTCTAGCAAATATGTGTATTTAATAACGTCGTCAATATCTGTTCTATTGTGAATATGTGCTTGAAAAATGTCTCGAAATGTAACCCATTTTAAATAATCGCCATTGAAATTTGGAATTTGTAAGGGTGGATGCGATATTTTTGAAAATCCAGATGGAAATTCGCTGGATTTATTTGGCTCACCATTTTTGATTTGCACATTTAAATCTTTGAATTCTAAATTCTGATGTTCATCTTGTTGAAAATTACCAATTACTATATTTTTTTCCATGTCACTATTATGTACTAGTTGTTCAGTTTGTGATGAAATTAATGGAGGTTTATTGATTTCTATAGCGTTTGATGATGAATGAGATCTGACACTTTCTAATGAACGAGTTCTGAATGTTTTAGACAATTCAACTAATATTGATTTGACATTTGTATTATTTACATCAAAGGTATAAAATAACACTTGTAATTCTGGAAGGTCAATATCATTTGCAATGAGACAACACCGCTCTATTAGCGTATCAAATGAAATTCTTCTATTTTCTAATTTTTGCAACTGTACATTAATTTGGCTTATTGTATTGATCTCGGAATTAAAATTCTGAATAAATTTAAAAATTAATGAAATTTTACGGTTTTCATTATCTATCAACCGTTTTAGTACCGTTAAACTATCTGATCTATCCGAGCTACTTTCATCCAACGCCACCGAATTCTGTTTACGGCGATTTCTTTTCTCACCCACCATATTGAAATTTGTAAAATATTTTATAATTTTAAAATCTAAATAATTATCTTATAATGCTATTTAATTAATATGTTAGTAATATGAATTAAATCAAAATTAATGTTAATTATTAATAAAATGATAAATGTTTGTTGAAAATATAATAAATTGCCTTAATTGCTGCGCAATGTGCTTGATGATGTCATTTCCTCATTGTTCTCGAACTTTCTGTATGGTTTATTTTTACCGATGTAGATTTTTTTGTATTTTGTTTTTATCGGCTTGCTCGAATTTTCAATATGGTTTCTTTTACCGTTGTAAATTATTTTATTTTTTTATTTTGTTTGTATCTGGATGATCGAATTTTCCGATTGAATTTTGCATGTGTAAAATTTTCTATTTTACTTGAAACTGCGATGTTGAATTTACCCGAAAAATTTTTTGTTTGATGCTTTTATTTGAATATTTCCTTCCTTCTACTGGATATTTGTATTTTATCGTAAATCACTTTGTACATAGTACACTTTAACCGTTATTCATGCAGATATACGGAATTATACACTTTTTTTTGTTTTTTGTTTTAATTAGAACTGTAACTTTTTTGTGTTGAACTTTATAATTATAAGCATATTTTGCTCGAAGGACCAAATGTAAATGTCATTTTATAATATATTGTAGATATATTATTCTCTATGTAATTTTTGTAAAAATAAAACACTTATGTTTGTTGATTTAGTATAAAACATTTATTTAATTTACATTTAACTTTTGTTAAGAACCTTTCTGTTCAACCACACTACCACGACTCTTTCTTTCCTTTTTTTATAAATTCTTTCTCCTTATTCCCTATATATTTAATGTTGTATTGAAGTGTGTGTGCTGAATGCTGAATTGTATTTCATTTAAATTAGTGCATTGCTTATTCTGTATTTCATTAGTACTTTACTCAACACCCCTGAAATATGGCAGTTAGAGATTTTTTGTTCAGATAAAAATTGAAGATCAGTTTCTTGCCTACAAAAATAGTCCGGTGACTCGAGTCATGTTTTTAATCTTTGGCCGTATCGAAAAAAGGGGTCAAATATTGTTTTTCCATGCATTTTTAGCCCTCCCCTGAATTTGTTCCTATTTTTTTTGTATTGCACTAATTTGCTCCAAATTTCCTCGATTATGGGTCCTCAGAAAGTCTTTTGTCATCTGTGAAATTTGTATAACCTAATTTTCTTGGATTTTGATTAAAACTTTGTTTGTTAAATACCAATTTTTTGCTGTTTTTGGGGTGTGGGGAAATTTTGTAAACAACCACTAATTAAAAATTCAATCATGATCGGATTGGTCTTTATGATATATCATTTGAAAGCTAAAAACGTCTACTTTTCGGCTGTGCAATTATTTTTTTTTTTTACAAAATCGGCGATTTTCCAATAAATTTGAAAAACGCGTGCTCAACGAAAAAGCGCACTTTTTCTTTTCATGGAATTTTTCTCCCTGCCCTTTATTTCTGACATTTTAACACCTTGACTGTTGTAAAGGTTGAATTCTCACCTTTCCATCAATGTATATAAAGTCATCTCATTTTTACGTGTGGAAAAAGCCGAGTCTCTAAATGTAATGCTATAATTTCATTACTTTCATTTTTTCCGTCGTTCGTCGCGTGTGTGCTCTATGCGGCGTTCGTGTCGTCTGCTACAGTCCATGCGACCACAGTAGCATTTTGTTGGTTGGAGATATTAATTGCGTTGGTTTTCTTTCATTATTTTGATAAATATTGTAGTAAATTACAAAAAAAAGAGTGATAAAAGTCAAGAATATTGAACAAATTTTGAGATTTTTCGTTTAAATTAACTTACATCAACAACCTAAAATATAGAAAGTAAAGATTCAAATCTAGTGAAATTAGAGCAAAAGGTGAGCATTTGTTTATGTTGTTTTTATTCAAGTACATTTGTATACAAGTAACAATTCTGACAATCTTGGTCACGACTACTTTTCTTGTTATAGAAAAATGGAGGTTAACTCCGCTACACCGGTGTGTTTCCTTTGTAAGGAAGATGTTTCTGGAGATGATGCCGTTACCGTAACTCGGGGCTTAGAAAATTTGATTATTGTTAGCAAGGAAAAGAAGGATAATCATCATTTATTTTTAGAAAAAAAGTCGTCTTTACAAATGCACAAAGTGTGCAGGAGACACTATATTCTCAAACGGAATGACAGTTTCCAATGCCACGAATTTGACTCTGACGAGACCAAAAGATTTGACCATTTGAGCAGCCCCAAGAGGAAAAAGGGCGCAGGAGCTATGGGTTTGATTTCAGGGCCAATTGTATGTTCTGTGGCATGGCAGCTTCCGAGGAACATAACAAAATAAAAAAACGTCCAGGGGACCCTTTTGTCGTAATTAAAAAAACAGAATTCCAGACACGGCTTATGCCAGAAATCAAAACTCGAATCCAGGACGAAATCTGTAAAACATTATTGGATAGAATTTCAACAATGGATCTTGTGAGTGCCAAACAAAAAATGTCAATCAAAGTTTTGCCCATTCAAAGCCTGGTCGCCCCAAGGATGAACATATTCTGGTCCAAATAGGCAGGGTTCTGAAGTATATTGAGGAAACTAAAGAAAAACTGTACCGCCTAGCTGATTTCCTTGCAATTTCAGGTGAGTGTTTCAAGAAACACCAAGATTTCAAAAAACCGGCCCTTTTCAGGGCCAACAAAAAACTTTCAACGTAGAAACAATACTTGGTTCGTCACCATATGTTGATTAGAAGTATTGTTTCTAATAGCTACGAATTATTTCTTCCCAGGTGATTTTCCTATGATTCGTGCAACCCTAATTGCATGCTTGAAAGATGAATTCCGAGAGGACCGGATAGGTTTTTGTTCTGAGAATGGTATTGAAATAATCATGTAATTCAAGGATAAAGAATATGAAGTTATAAGGGAAAAATGGAACCATAATGGACTTAACAGCGAAGATTAAGGGACGAAAATTCTCGACCAAGCGGAAGCAATTATTCGGCGCCACATGTATCCTCCAAGTGACTGCCTTCTGGCCGAAGTGGATGACAGTGGCCCAGATAAGTTACAATATTTAATTAATAAGATTGTTTTGACCGATCAAAATAAAGATCTCGCTTCTCTAAACCGAAAATGCACTAGCATCAGTCATGCAATAATGGTGACAGCTCGACCGAGTTTTTTTTGTCGCATTTGCAGCTCGGCTTGGGTGTAATGCTTTTCCGAAAATTTGGTTCTCGAAATGTTATCGATACTCTTTTGCAATTGGGAAATTGCGTGTCTTATTCGGAGGTGATGAAGTATCATAATAGTATAATGTACGCTCAGCCCCCAAAAATCAAGAAAGGTATCTTTGCTCAATTCATTTTTGACAATTGCGACTTTGAAACAAGTACGATTGACGGAAAAAAATACCTTTCATGGAATGGGAGGAATTCTAGCTGTCACACCCGAACATAGTTACGAGGCCAAGCAGCCCTTATTACGCGATATTGTCAATGGCTTTGTAATTGGCATCACTGATTTGCACCGTTCTCAAGAGGATAGCATTTTCAGCAGTAAGATTTGCCTTCAATTAAAGGACCTTTTGAAAATCTGTCAATATTTTGCATTCCGTGCAATTTCCATAATTGCAATCGAAGACAGGAATCTTGATGCGTGGTAACTTAATCCCGTATTGAAGTTACCATGGTAAGTGGCCTCAATAGAGTTTTAAGGTTTGAGCTTCCAACAAAATAATACTTCTCACTCTGTTTTCGACCTGAAAACGGCTGACCAACTCTTGCATCAGCTTGTAGTGGAAAAAGGGGTCGAGTTGGTTATGCTAAGCGAACAGTACCGAGATAAGCAATCCACAAGATGGTACGCTGACTTGTTCGGTACAGCGGCAATATGGATACCTAGCGGTGAAGTTTTCGCCAAAAATCATGGAGCAGGAAGGGGCTTCGTCTGGGTGAAAGCAGCAGGTATAACCTACGTAAGTTGCTACTTCACCCCAAACGAAAAAATCGCAGAGTTTGGAGCAAAGCTGGATGCTCTGGAGGACGAGATAGCCGCAATGTCTGGGCATTTGGTGGTGGCCGGAGATTTCAACGCGAGAGCACTCGAATGGGGGATGCCAAACCCCGACACAAAAGGTATATTTATTCTGGAGATGGCCGCCAGAGCAGGACCCTTGGTGCTGAATAGCGGCTCTGTGACAACCATTCACCGACCAGGGTATACAGAGACGATACCAGATATCACTCTCGCATCGGAGGCCCTAGTTCCGCACACCAATAACTGGATGGTTATGGAGGATTATTGCGGCAGTGACCATCAATACATCCAATTTGAGGTTGGCAGAAGACAGCGGATTGACACGCCGGTTAAACCTCACAGGTGGAACCTGCAAAGACTGGATGTGGAGCGGTTCATGGAGGAACTGACGAAAGGTAGGCGGCAGATAGCAGAAAGTAGCTAAGGTATGAACGGAAGAGCTGCGGCCGAGGCTGTGGTAGCTTCTACTATGGGTCTCATTGGCTCGTCATGTGAGGCATTACGGCAGAAAGAGAAAACCACGCCACGGGAAGCCTTCTGCATATTGGTGGACAGCAGAAATCGCGGCAGCAAGTAACACATGTTTGGCAAGCTAACCGGCTATCCGCTAAACATAAATCCGAAAAAAGCTACCACGCCGGATGAAAAAGAAGAGCAAAGCTTGATGTTGGAAACAACTAATAGAGGACATCGACGGAGACCCATTTGGACTGGGTTATTAGCTGGTTACTCAGAAGCTAGAAGCCCAGAAACCAACACGCGTGATGGATGCCGGAACTGCGGAGTATATTGTGAAAACCCTTTTCCCCAGTCACCCGCTGAGGGAAAGAGCCACCGAACGGCATGAGATGGAGGTCCCGTCATTTTTAGAGGCAGAACTCGAGAAAGCGATACTCTCGCTAAAAAACAAAAAAACACCGGCCCGGACGGAATACCCAATGAGGTATTGAAAATCGTCTTCCAGCAGGATCCCGAACTCATGCTTACAATGTTCAACGCTTGTTTGACGGAGGGAGTGTTAAGTACCAGTTGGAAGAACGCGCGGCTGGTATTGGTAAAGAGGGGTAAAGGCGACCCCGAGCTGCCCTCATCCCACGGGCCGCTGTGTATGCTCGACACGGCAGGTAAACTATTAGAGAAATTAATTAGGAAGAGACTCACGGCCGCGATTAGATCTGCGGGAGACCTTTCACCTAGGTAGTACCGATTCAGGCGGGGCATATCTACGAAGCCGTAAGGTGAGCGGAGAACTATAACCACTTCTCGCGTAGCATTGTCCTCCTAGTAACGCTGGACGTGAGAAATGCTTTCAACACCGCAAGATGGTGTGATATGCTAGACGCATTGGAACACCAATTCCGCAAACCACGAAACCTCCAAAGGATGCTGGAGGATTACTTCTTGAAACGCACCCTCACATACGAAACGGAAGAGGGACAGCGAGAAATGTAGGTCAAAGCTGGAGCAGTTCAGGGGATGATCCTAGGACCTGATCTCTGGAATGCCTTTTATGACGAGCTACTTCGAGAGGAGATGCCCGATGAAACCAATCTCGTGGGCTATGTGGATGACGTTGCAGTACTCGTTGCTGCGCGGGACACAAACAGGCCCAGCTGAAGTTAAACCAGGCTATGCGGGCCATAAATGGCTGGATAGAGGAGAACGGACTGGCCCTAGCTCTCAGCAAAACTGAGATTACGGTACTAACCAAAAAGAGAATTCAACTATCTCTCCCGATGTGGGTTGGCAATGAGGTGATCGAAACAAAGCCGCAATTAAAATATTTAGGAATCTTTATAGACTCGAAACTGAGCTTTTTCGAGCAGATCCGGCAGACGGCAGATAAGGCGGCAAAGGGAGTGACCGCCCTAAGTAGGCTCATAGTAACACCAGCGGCCCAAGGGCTAGTAAGAGGCGATTACTTATAGCAGCGGTTTAATCGGTTCTGCTATATGGGGCAGAGGTTTGGGCATGCTCCATGCACAAACAAATGAATCGGAAGCGGCTTCTACAGGTACAGAGGCAAAGCGCGCTGCGTGTGGCGTCGGGATATCGGACGATGTCAGAGGCCGCCATCTTGGTTATAGCGGGATGTATCCCCGTACATCTTGTAGCGCAGGACCGGAAAGCTTTATACTACAGGAAACTGGAAGTCGGCCTTCCGGTAGCAAGTATAGAGGAAAGGTCCCGAACCATGCAAACCTGGCAAAGGGTATGGGAAAATGACCCAAAAGGGAGATGGACAGAGAGGGATATCGCTCTGGTGGGCCCCTGAACCGAAAGGAGTCACGGAGAGGTCGGCTATTACCTGACCCAGTTCTTGAGCTGCCACGGGTACTTCAGATTATATATAAATGTGGAGAATGAGGAAGGTAACGTCGGCAGAATTCCTATACTGCCCAGGGAGTACCGATGACGCGGAGCACACTTTCTTCTCGTGTGACGCATGGGAGGAGAAGAGAGCGGCGCTGGAAGCAAAAGTGGATATATGGTCCCCAGAAACAGCGGTGGAAATCATGCTCCGAGGAGAGAAGGAGTGGAACCTAGTAGCCCATTTTGTGGAGGAGATCCTGAAAGCGAAGAAAGGGGATCTGGACAGATTCCTATAATGTAAGAGGAGGCTCGGAGGTTGCAATGGGACGCCTAGCCCGAAGTAATGTGCAAAACGGTTCCAGGCTAGGCCAGGAGGAGGGGTAGGTGGTTTTCGTCGGTAGAGCAGCAATGCGAGTCCGACACACTGTCCATAAAGAGCATTCCCACCTTCCCTAGTAAAAGAAAAAATAAATAAATCAGCATTGAGCAAAAGGTAAATTGTAACTAAAACTTAGGCTTAAGAAACGAAATATTTATAAATCTTAAATTGATAAATGTACATATTGTTACGTTTTTGCCTTGTCAATCAAGGTTCGTATCACTGGTTTGTGAATAAAACAAAATCAATTTAATTTATCACCACCGAATTTATTTAGTTAACACAAGAATTATTACAAAACAATTTCAATACAATTTATTAATAAAAATACACAAAATCACTTTTTTACCGTACACTTATAATTTTTATTTCGCACAAAAACACTTTTTAAATCACTTTTTAATTCCTTTTTAATCTTCACACTGTCGCTTTCCAAATACTACTGATCTAATTTGACTTCGTCATAATTTTTCCAGTTAGAATAGCGTAGAAACATTTAGAACAATTTTATCATGGATAATTCCATTTTAGTACAGTTAAACATTGAGCTATTAATTTTAACTTATTCTATTACACACTAGGTGTCACCGTCACAATATTAAGGTTCAATACGATAAGTAACAAAATAGAGTAAAAGTATTGTGACGGTGACATCTAGTGAGTAATAGATTATTCTTAATTAAAAGCTCAATATCTAACTGTACTAAACTGGAATTTTCCATGATAAAAATTGTTCTAAATGTTTCTATGCTATTTCTATAAGTTTGGTTTGCTTTCTATAAGTTTGGTTTGTGTATATAAAAAGGCGAACGAGATCGAATTGGATTAGTAGTATTTAAGAAGCGATAGTGTAAAGATTAAAAAGGAATTACAAAGTGATTGAAAGGTGTTGTAGTGTTGTAGTGCGAAATAAAATTTATAAGTGTACAGTAAAATTGTGTGAAAATTATTTAAAGTGATTTTATGAATTTTTATTAATAAACTTTGTTGTAATAATTTTTGTGTGACATTAATAAATTCGTTGGTGATAAGTTGAATTGATTTTGTTTTATTCACAATCCAGTGACACGAACCTACAACAAAGCCTGGTTTAAAGTGTTTTCAAAATAGAAACTTACAAAATTCATTTTAGATTACTTTAATTTGAGTATTTGAGCTGTATTTGGGTAATAATTTTTGAAAACAATCTAAACTTGATACTGCTTAGAATATATAAATAACTCGCGCTCCGTCATATTATTATCAAAATAAACAAATTCTATTTAAAACTTTTCACACACGTTTGGATTTTTTCCACCCACTCTATACGCAAAACCAACAAATCAAAAGCTCACACAAAAAAGTATTTGTCATAAAATAAAAATCTGTCGATTGTAAGTAAAATATAATATTATATTTATTGAATATTTAAATTGACAGAAAATCTGCCTATTTCGAATGTTTTTTGCAAGAAAATTATTTGTATCTAAATATAACATAATCTTGGGTTTATTAGACGCCTGATAAGACATCGGTGTACGAGCTTTTCAAATAAAATGCCATATATAAAATATATTTGTGACATTATGTCTGTTTGTATGTATATATTGAACGGGATACATTGACTCCCCAGTTTTTTTTTTTTTTTGTTCTAAACCAAATAATTGAAATTGAAATGGGAAGCTTTTCAAATTTTAACTTAATCAAATTGATATAAGCCAACTATTATATATGCGGTTAAAAATAGTATAGACTATTGATTGGCCAATTGATATTTGCATAAATGTATAAAAGGGGGAACCGCACTAAATTTTATTAATAAAAAATGTTATTATTAAATATAATTATTGTCATAACCACATATTATGTGTGATTTTTTATTATTTGTTTGTTTGCGATATATTCTCCCGCAATTATAATTTAAAGCGTATTGTTTTGCGTTTATTGCTTTATATATGCGAATATATTGGGAGGCGGTTGATATTTTATATGGTGTCTGAGTCTGGTAAAATACAATAAAAAAAAAAATGTTTTATCGATTTTTTACAACAAAAAATTATTTAAAGCATTGTAATTATAATAATATTTCAATTTTGTGGTAATTTTATTAATAACATATAATTTATACATACATATATGCATACAATGTTGAACTATTCAAACATATGAGTGATGTTGTGGTATACATATTATTATATTATTTATGATGAGCATTATTTTTCTCAATATATCAATATGCTTTATGTATAATTTATTGAACCCAAGAAGATGAAATAGTCAGTATTTGTGTGTACAATTAATGAATCAATATTTTACTTATTAAATGAACTGAAAATTATTGTTGTGGTTTGTATTTGAATAAAATTATTGAAAGATATCAATTTATGATCAAAATGTAAAAAATTTATGATTTTGGCTTTATACAAAATATTATTATGAATAGTGCTTTTAAAATATGGATTTCTATTTTTAAAATTTACGCAAATTACATTCATAAATATTTATGCTTATAAATTTATGTATTTTCTATAAATAATACTTTCCCCTCTATAAATGGAATATTTATTCTAGAAAAATTTAAAAGATTTATTGATTATGTTTTTTAAAGCAGAACTCCAGATTACCAAACGTTGAATAGCTTAAATCTTAACTTACATAACATTTTAATCCAAATCATATTGGCCATTTAATTTTAACCTTATATGCCAAAACTTATTTACAGTTAATCCGTGTTAGTTAACTTTAATCAGATTAATTAATTCTTAGTAATTTAAGCATTTTGTAATTTTTAGATTAACTTTATCAATCAAACTTGATACAACTTTGCACTGCAAAGGTTGTTACCTGCGGTGACCCAAAACTTGTGTTACAGGCTGTAGCAAATTAATCCATTGACTGATTTAGGTAGTGACCCGTTTTTGTTCATTTACACATAGATACATTCAATGTGTGTGTAATCTGATCGACCGGTCAAGAAAATATTTTTCATTTTTTTTTTGTTAAAGTCAGCCGGTTTTGAGCAGTGGCAAGATAAATAGTTGTCGCGGTTGTGGTGTATAATTAGTAGTGTAAGGAAGTCAGTCGTGTAGTGTCAAAAAGTCAGCTTTGACTTTTCAGTTAATCGGACGCTGTTTTTTTTTTAGTTTTTTTCAAAAATAATTAAATACTTTTTTTTATTATCTAATTAAAGATTTAAAAATTATACCCGTTGCTTCACCTTCGGGGACTTATGGTGCGGAATAATAAATTGGAACCGTTTGGAATAGCTAATTTCGTAAGTGCTTTAGCTTAAAAATTTGCAAATTATACCCATTGCTTCAACTTTGGAACTGGTGACGCTATATTGAACCGTGTGGTATAAAAAATTACAACCAGTTAGCTGAAGCTGGTATCGCCCTTTAGAACAGTGCAAAGATCGAAATAAAGTTGAAATAACGCCGAACAACCAATGCAGAAGTTTTATTAGCATATTGTCTAACTCTTGGTCTACACTGATACTACATTGTAAATGAGCATATGCTCAAAATGAGTATCTCAAAATTATTGTAAATAAATAAATAAATAAATAAAAATAAATAAATGAAAGTGTAATTATTGTAAATCATAATAATAAAAAAATAAATTCAATTCATCATAGACTAGAGTGATTAAATAATAAATAATTATGATAAAATAAAATTTGTTTTGAGAATAAAATATAGTGCGTTATTTATTATTATACATGTTTGTCGAGTATATAGATAGTATTAAATAATACTACAGAAAGTGTTTGGCTCGTTACAAAAGAAATAACCAAACAGCGTCATTACCCTTTGCCAAGAGTCAGCTATTTATTTATTGGTTTACTAGCTGTACCCTGCCCGTCTTACTTGTCATGTATTTTTTTTTGAAAAACGGAATTTTTGTATTTTATTAAATTAAAATTTAAATGAAAAATGAAATTAAAAATTATTTAATTGTATAAAAATTGATTTATTAAATAATTATTCCAATGCTTTACGGTATACAACATTTTTAGTTGCTCCTTCAGGTGCGTACACATAATAATGATAATGGTTTTCCTACCCGTGAGCATCCAACATATAATTGACCAAATTTAGACCACAAACTTGAAGTGACTGTCCCTGTGATTTTTTTATGGTCGTGGCAAAAGATAGACGTATTGGAATTTTTTTTTTTTTTTTTAAATTAAATGGCATATCTGACGGAATTATGGGAATGTGTGGGATTAAAACTTTACCTGTGTATTTGCCAGTTAAATCGTTGCTCCAATTACATGTGTCATTAATTTTTTAATAGCAGTTCGTGTGCCATTATACAGTTTTGGTTGATTAATTGTTCAACCTTGTGAACAGTTTTTTATACATTTGCAGAAATTAGATACTGGATGCACTCTGCATTATATTGCATCTTTTTTGTATATATTTTTTATTGTTAGCAGTTTACCAAATATAACATCAATATATTTCATTATCAGCAGTTTTTACCTATAAATTGCGGCTCAACTTACAACTTCTCTACGATAAATTCTGCACAGTGGATGCCCAATTAACACACACTTTACCTGATGACTATGAATATCGGAAACAAAATTATTATAAACAGGTGAAGGATGTATTTGAAGAGGCAACAAATCTACTTCTCAAGGCTCAAAAAAGAGCAGAAGCCTCCTCCTATCAGATATTAGATGACAACGATGATTTTGAAAACGAAGATAAAATCTCAGCTGTTACGTTACATAATAAGGATCATGAGAAGGGCTACAAAGTTCAAATGGCGAAATCAAAAATGCTGAAACAAAATCTAAGCTACAAGCCATATTGTGAGCTTAAAATAAAACAGCTAACAGACGCCTGAAATTCTTTTAATAACAACCACGAAGAGATAATCGCAAATGCAACTGACGAAGAATTTGAAAACGCATACTTTCAAAACAACTTGTTTGAAGAGGTCCAAGCGAAATACGAGTTGTGCGTCATTGAGATTTGGGAGAAGTTGGCAATAGAGTTCAACAGATTTGTTCAACGCATGTGGCAACAACAAATAAACTATTCTGTGGTTATTGCGGTGGGACTCATCAAGTTACAGTTTGCAAGACTTTCCAAAACTTAGCGATAGTGGAACGAACATCAGCTGCTAGAGCAAAATCCTTATGTAGAAGCTGCCTACAGAATTATCATGGAAGATATTGCCACAAAAGATGTGCAACATGCAATGGATCTCATCATATGCTACTCCACGACAACGAAAAGGCCACCAAAAAACCGAAAGAAGCCCCTGTAAAAATAACCTTACAAACCGCTAATAAAGCTGCGGAAGGTAGCATTTTATTAGCTACCGCCATGGTAAAAATAACATGTAAATACTTGGTCCGTCTTCTAATTTATCCAGGCTTCCAAGGCACCAATGCCCTTGGCATAACTTTGTAACTGAAGAGTTAGCAAACCATCTCAATCTTACAAGAACACCGATTCAAGCAGACATCGCCGGAATGGGTCGGACAAAAGCCGGTACGGCTCATTTTTCAGTATTGTTCATCATTAGTCCCCGGTTTTCTTCAAATTTCAAGATCAAAATGAAGGCTGTGGTATTCAAAAACATAACCGGTAGCATGCCTGATAAGGTCATTGAACCAAATTATTGGAACCATACAAAAAATCTTACTTGGGCAGATTCAACGTTTTACGAACCCGGTATAATTGACATATTATTAGGTGCAGATTACTATGGGCCAATAATATTGCCGAATCTAATGAAAGGTGCACCTAATGAGCCTATTAGGAACACATCTGCTAGTGTTAATATGGCAATGTATCAGACAATGATTGTAACCACCAACGAGATTGAAAATCAATTAAAAAAGTTTTGGGAAATCGAGGAAGTACATATACCAAGAATTCATACAAAAGAAGAAAAGGATGTGAAGAAATTTACGACGAAACTCATATACGCCCAACCGATGGAAGTTATAAGGTAAGAATTCCTTTTAATAACGAATTCCTAGTTTCCAAACCACTCGGTCAATCAAAAAAAAACAGCCATCGCTCGACTACTCCAAGTCGAAAAACGTCTGGCCAAGAACCCTAAGTTGACACTACAATACCAACAATTCATGGACGAGTATGAGGCCTGAGGACATATGAAGAAAATTGAAAGCATTGAAGAAGATACCCAACACTACTATCTTCCTCATTATGCTGTCTTGAAGGAGGAGAGCAGAAGACAAAACTCAGAGTCGTTTTCGATGCATCGGCAAAAACATCCACAGGGACATCATTAAATGAATTAATGCTGAATGGTCCCACATTGCAGCAGGACTTATGAGCATACTTTTATGCTGGCGAAAATATAAGTACGTCTACACAGCAGATCTAGAAAAAATGTTTCGTCAAATAAAAATTCATGAAGAAGATCAGGAATATCAGCGTATTTTATAGAGAAAGTCTCCTGGAGAACAGCTGCAAGAATACAAACTTACAACCGTGACCTCTGGCACTGCGGCAGCAACCTACTTAGCGGTGCGAACCTTGCAACAATTAGCGAAAGATGAAGCCCATAGATATCCAATCGCGAAAGAATTCGCTCTCACTGATTTCTATGTTGACGATCTAATATCTGGAAACAACACGCTCGACGATGTATTGTCAGCACAGAAACAGCTTATAGCAATGCTCAGATGTAGACGTTTTAACCTCAGAAAGTGGGCTTCCAACAACCAAGCCCTACTTATCGCCGTACCAACAAATCTTCGGAATACTGGAATCTTGGAATTTAAGCTTGATGATACAATAAAAATAATTGACCTTCATTGGAATCCTGCCATAGACTGCTTCGGATTTCGCATTTCGTTATTGGAGTGTTTATGGTCGACGGGTCCGAAATGGCTCAATAGGCCGACTCAGGATTGGCCACAACCTAATCAAGTCAACGACACCGCACTAGAGGTGAAGCATGTGATGTTAACTGCTACTGCTAAAATAGTTTATCCATTTGTGCAACTAGTAGAAAAATATTCGGACATCAACAAAATATTCTGAATCCTCAGCTATTGTCGACGCTTCATAAAGAAAAGTTTAAAGATGCCAGCAGCAAGAGAAGAATTATGCAGAGCAAGACAACATGAGGAGTTCCAGAACGAAATTATTCGTTTACAAAAACATGACTCTGTTTCAGCGAAAAGCTATCTCTTATCGCTTAATCCGTGAATTGACGAACAGCAAATCCTGCGAGTAGGAAGTAGAATTGCGAACAGCGCCTATAAAACACCGTTTAACCAAGCTGATGATAGCTGATGTACACCTACGGACATTGCATGGCGGTAGCCAGCTAACTCTAGCTCTTCTTAGAAGAAGGTACAGGATTACAAACGGCAGAAATAAAATACGCGCAGAAATAAATAAGTGTATATCATGTCATCGCTTTAAATCCGCTAGCAAATTACAGTTATTGGCAGACTTACCTCAAGGACGAGTATTACCGTCACGTCCATTCATACACACGGGCGTAGACTTTGCAGGACCTATTTAAGTCAGAGTTTCTAAAGGAAGCGGCACGAAGTCCTACAAGGGATACATAGCAGTCTTTGTAAGTTTTTCAACTAAGGCTGTCCATCTCGAGATTGTGAGCGATTTAACTGCAATAGCCTTTGTAGCAGCATTCAGAAGATTCATTGCGCGCAGAGGCATAATGCCAATACATTTATTCTGATAATGGTACGAATTTTGTCGGAGTTCGATCACTACTCGACAAGGAAAAGCGTGAGTGTATAAAACCAGCCACCCCAGAAATTCAAAAAATGTTGGCTAATAATGGCACAGAATGACATTTTATTCCACCATGAGCCCCACATTTCGGAGGGCTATGGGAGGCAGCAGTCAAGACAATGAAGTATCACCTAAACCGAATAATCGGGGAAAGCACACTAACATGCGAATAATCGGGGAAAGCACACTAATATGCGAATAGGCCTCTGGCAACTATATCCGCAGATCCGTCTGAAGTAGTCCTAACACCAGGTCACTTCTTAATAGGCGATTCACTTCTCGCCGTTCCAGAACCAGATTTGTTGTATAAAAATGTAACTTTAGGACAGCGTTGGAGACTATTGCAAAAGATGGTTCAACAATTTTGGAAGCGATGGTCGACCGATTACCTATCAAGCCTTCAACAGCGGGCAAAATGGAATTGCAAACAGCTAGAATTCAAACTAGATGACATTGTTTGGATTAAAGACAACAATCTGCCACCGACTAAATGGCTCCTTGGGCGAATTGTCGAATTGCATCCGGGACTAGATAAGCTGACTAGAGTCGTGACAGTAAAGGATAGTCACGGCATCAAATTTAAACGACCAATCTCTAAGAAAAGCATTCTTCCTCTCAAGGACGCAGAAGCTCCGAAGAAAGAACAAAGCAGAGAAAGTCGCAGTAGATACATAAGCGCAAGCACCAGAATCAAAATAATGCCCTTGTTCATATTGAGTTTACTAGCAATGTGTAACGTTTGTTCAGGAACGTCAGCAGCTAATCTTCCGTATAACCTGACTAGTTTTTCATATCAGCCCAGACTCTATTTTAAATACACTGGAAACGTGCAGCTTACAAATAACCAAAGGAAAATCATTGTATATTTTAACATGACAACTTATCACAACGAGCTAAGTTTGAATCAAGCTTGCATGAGAAAGCTGACCCAGCTCTGTTTTAACAGCTCTATCCCTGACACATGCTTAGTAATAAACAACCAACTGCAAAACAGCTTAGCAGATATCAATCAGAGAAACGAGTTACTCCACCACGGCAAAAATTACAGACGAAAAAGAGGTGCTATCAACATAGTAGGAAATATAGCAAGCGAGCTATTCGGGATAATAGACAATCGTGATGCAGAACATTATGAGTAGAAAATAGAAAAAAGCAAGGAGAATCAGGAGTTTTTTACTAAAGCTCTTAAAAAATCAGACATCTATTGCCGATGCCACCCTCAGTCTGCTTAAGAAAAACGAGGTAGAGCATGATTCAGCATTGGAAGATATTTAAACATCAAGTAAATGAGCATTTGAACGATCTCAACAACATCAACAGATTCACAACTATGGCAATTCAGGCCTTGATGTCAATGTTAAAATTTAAAGAGATTCAACAGAATTTAATTGAAGCAGTTCTAGATACTCACAATAAGGTAGTTAGTACTGCCATTTTAACACCACCACAGGTAGCAGAGGAAATCAACAAAATAACACCACTTGCCACCAGATGTAGTTCTGCCAGGAATACAGGAACCTGACCAAATATTAATCTTATATCAATCGATATCTTGCAAGGGACATCTGAATGGCCAATATGTTATTTTGGAGCTAAAGCTGCCCCTATTAACCAAGGAAAAATATCAATTATTTAAGCCCTTATCATACCCAACATCAAGTGCTACCTTCATACAACCATCAATGGATTACTTGGCAACATCAATGCATCGTGATCAGTACTACGTGCTATCCAGCTATGAGTTCCATCATTGCAAGCTCATTGAAACTAGCTATATCTGCATACTTCAGCATCGAATGCATACTGCTTATTTCACCAAAACTATAACTTTAACACCCTAACACCGTAACACCTTAACACCTTAATTCCTTAACACCTTAACACATTAACACCTAAACACCTTAACACCTTAACACCTTAACACCTTAATACCTTAACACCTTAACACCTTAAAACCTTAACACCTTAACACCTTAACACCTTAACACCTTAACACCTTAACACCTTAACACCTTAACACCTTAACACCTTAACACCTTAACACCTTAACACCTTAAAACCTTAACACATTAACACCTTAACACCTTAACACCCTAACACCTTAACACCTTAACACATTAACACCTTAACACCTTAACACCTTAACACCTTAACACCGTAACAACTTAACACCTTAACACCTTAACACCTCAACACCTTAACACCTTAACACCTTAACACCTTAACACCTTAACATCTTAACACCTCCCGTGTGGAGTTGGTCTTGTGTGGAGTTGCTGGCTCTCCCATCGGTCGCGTCCCCAGGTGGCGGATAGGGAAGTGCCCTTACCGGTTCGCCGGCGGGTAGGTGGCAAATAAAATACCACCCGTGGACCAAAACAGATAGGGGAAGGAACCCCGAATAATAAAACAACCATGGAAGGTTTGCAAGGAGGAGAACTTAGAGTGCAGGGGATCGGATCCCCAGTACCGGCGGTTTTAAGGAGTGAGCAAGCGGGCTCCCTAGCGTCGAGATCGAACGACCGCAATGTTCTAGCAATGGGGTTCTTGGCTAGTGAGACAGATAATTCTACAAGCCCTGCCTGCAGAATTCTAGAGCAGAAGGCGCCGGATAATACATTCTACCATCATACCATCATACCATTCTATCATCATATCATCATACCAACATACTATCATACCATCATACCATCATATCATCATACCACCATACCATCATTTAGTGCTATTAAACTAATCTGGGCCAAATATAAATCAAATCGGCCAATATTTTTATGATTAAGAGTTATTATGAAAAACGCGAAAATTTAACGAATTTTTCTACGGGAGGTACCCGAAGGAAATCCGTCAGCCGTACAAAACATATACTAACATCATTCTCAAGACTGAAATATCAGACATCTAAAAGTTAATTGAATTTGGTCCAATGGTTCTGTAGTTTTACAAACACACACGTAATTTTTATATATGTATGATACAGATAATATTTGGAAATTTAAAGTCAACCGGATGAGTTTGATGTAATAATGACTTCTTCGATCGAATCTACGTGTGCTGCATAAAAGTCATTGTTTGAATAAGGTGGTATATACGCGGTTTATATATAGGTAAAGTAATGGTACAGACAAGAAAGCGCATACTTATTCAAAATCCATGGAGCGATACCGCCAGGACCTGCACCACAGGTCAAACTATCAAAGTAGAGACTTCAATGCCAAACACCACGAACCAATTGTTCTGCAGGAAGAGGGAGTACAGATAATAGATCCAACTGTAATTTATAACCAACAAAATTGCAGACCAATATGAAGCTCTGTTCCAAGGTAATTCACGCACCAGCTAATATAACGACCAAGAGACAAAACGCGACCCGGTCGTGGAGTCGGTGGATGACTTCATGAAACGACCAAGTCGCCCATGCGATGTCGTCGAAGTCGAAAAACAGACCGATGGACTAAAAAACAGAAATTTGCCTCTGGCAGGATTTAGGCAGATCGTTCTAATAATAAATCCAATTTTAAAATTTGCCTACTTCCGGGAAAACTGGAAGACGCCGAAGGAAATTGCCATCCAAAAAAGTGGCAAATGATTTAACATAAGTCCAATTAGCCTGCTCCGCAGACTCAGCAAAATAGCAGAAAGAATCGTAAGATCCCGGAAGAAAAAGTTGGCTTCGTTCACAACAACTTAACCGTGGACGTCTTGATGAGGCAAATAAATTACATAAAATTGGCCAATAGACCACACAAAAATATTGCAGCCGTATTTCTCAATATGAAAAGCCTTCGGTGCACAAGCTGCTTGTGAGGTGTGTTTCCCCGGTGCTGGTAACACTAATAAGTCATATCTAGAAAAAGGCGATTCTTTGTTGACATCGATACAAGATATCCCAAAACCCACCTCCGAGGGGAGAAAGCTGCATATTTTTGCGGTACGTATGTATATTCGTGTACCAATCCACAAAGGCGCTTCATCTGGAGATGGTATCAGCTCTTACCGCAGACGCGTTCATTGCTTCGTTGAAAGAATTTACCGCTCAAAGTGACAACGTCAAATGCGGTACAGCGACCGTGGTACCAACATTAGCGGATTTAACAAAACTCGAAAAGTCTTAATTGCTTATTGCTCGTTATTACCCGTTTAAGGCTTATTGCTGACATAATCGATCACCGGGTACCCCAATTTTCGATAGTGGTGTTTTTATATATTTTCTATGCACAATCGAATTGTCTTACTAAGGCCAATCGTCTATCTATGTCATGTTACATCGTATTACACCCAGAATTTTGATATCTTACACGATTTTTTAAAGTTTTTAGTTTATTTAAGATTTATTTGAAGTTGAGTGTTATTACTGTACGATTTTTTGAGATTATCCCACATTTTCAAGATTCAAAAAATTCAAGATTTTCAATTTTGGGATTAATCCAGATTTCCGGTATTTTGATTTATCCGAATTTGTTCATTTAAACAACGGCGAGTTACTTGTTATCAAGATTTTTTAAGAAAATAAGGTACAAAGGCCTTAATTCCACGGGAGTTAATTCACTACAACGCACGACCTACATAAATCTAAAAATGAAATTTAAATTTTACAATTTACCAATGCCAGCTATTTCAGCATTAACGAACTTTCTTACATAGATAACATTAAATGTTGGTGGCAGCAAACATAATTATATTTTAATTATCTTGACTTATCGAGAAACTTGCTTACTTTATATTCGATATTCGTCAGGAAATGTTTAATTTAATAAGTGTTTAATAAGAGTTGTCAAAATGTCTTTAATGTCAGAATGACGATCAAAAAGCTCATTCAAACAATTAAGCTTAAAAAAATGTTCGCTTGGTTAATTTGAACCTTTTTGACCACAACTTATAATAGAAAGTTGTTTGGCCTACTGAGTGTACAAATATGATGTTAAGAATATTTTTGAAAAGCTCCACTGTAAAAAGCTTTATTAAAATTGATTTTGAGTATTTTTACTGCAAACTTTCTCACTCCCTTAAATCCAAACTTCTTTTATTGTTTCTTCTCTGAAATCACTTCAGGGGAATTTAGCCAGTCTTGCTTTCATAATTTTGTGTTGTAAATAAATGGTCTGAATCTAGCGTTTGAGCTGCAAAATATGTTGAGAAATGGCTTTGACAAATCTCCAATTTCTAAATTCATGTAACGGTAATATTTTCAGAAGGTTCGCCAAACATGTTTCAATTCTCACAAAATTTTCTTCTTATTTGACGTGTCTGAATTAACAAGAAATTCAATTAATCTAGGTTAGGCTAAACTAGATGATAGTACACCCTGACAAAGTTATACATTACGCACAAATTAAAATATTTATGAGTGGAAAACTTTCGGACAAACTATTTCTCGCATTATTAAGTGACTTTTAGTCATTTTCTCTCTAATTACGCTTAAATAAAAGGTTTTCTCTCTAAAAATAGCCTCATCAAAAAATTTGACAACAAAAGCTTTCATTTAAAATATAAACTTGTTGAATTGGTTGTAAAAAACCTTTAAACAATAAAAAATTCGGTTATGATGTTGTAAATAAGCTTTTTGTTATTGTATATAGAATCTTGTTATCTAAGTTTATAAAATTTAAGCACATCATCCAAGCAAGTCGGTCATTAATAATCATTTAAGAAGTTTTTTTTTAAAACGTTAATAAACCGAAACCACTTGTTCGTGTAGAATGTTTTTTAAACATATCCCAAAATTATATTTACCTTTATAATCAATTATCTATTAAACATGTATAGAAAAACAAAAATATTCTAAACCTATCGTCACCGTCAAAAAATTCACCTCTGTACCATCTGTAAAGTTGGTTACAATTATCATCAAAAGGTGATTACTGTTCAATTTAGAGAGATACTCGTTTCGAATTTTCTTTGTTCCTCTGTAAATCGAATTTCTATTATATTCTCAGGTGGAATTAAATAGACAAAAAAAAATCCTTTTTATCTGTAATACTAGATAGAATACTCGTATCTATACTATACATATAGGGTTCAGTCTATATCTAGATATGTACATGAACGCTTATTTTAAATTCTCACGAATATTCAATTTGAAAATGTAGCAAAAATCCAGATATTGTTTTTGCTATACGAGTCTGCTTTTTAGAGATCATTGCCTGGGTTGCAACGTACACACATTTATACGAATATAATATAACTACATGATATGCATAAATTTATGTTAATTACTGAATTTTTATTTTGTTCTGATGCGCGAGAAGTTTGATCTAAAAATGTTCTAAATGACGTCACTTAAGGTTAGGACACTTTTAGTAAAAACTTCACACTTCTATATAGAAGTAGGAAGTTTTTACTAAATTTGTTCTAACTTTTGATTCATAGTCAATGTATTAGTGAAAATTAATAATTTACTTACATACATTCAGGCTTACTAATTTAAAAATACAATTTGTGTAATTTAATAAATTTTTACTTTCTTTTACTCTAGTAAAATAAAGTATAGTAATCATGAAAATTTTGGACCTTGAGATTTTTAGAGATTTATTTGTTTTGAGGTCACCTGAGTCCGAAAAAGTGGGTTTCGAAATGGTGTCTGTCTGTCTGTCTGTCAGTCTGTCAGTCTGTCAGTCTGTTAGTCTGTTAGTCTGTCAGTCTGTCAGTCTGTCAGTCTGTCAGTCTGTCCGTCTGTCTGTGTCCTCTCTTCAGCCCAGATGATTTAACCAATCGAACTGAAACTTCAGATTTAAGCTTTTTTGATAAATTGGGAGGTCCCAGTGAATTTTACTCCAAATCGGCTAACCGGAAGTGGCCACCCCCTTGGTCCAGAAAATTTATTTTGCAAATATCTTAAAAAGTATAAAGTTTACAAAAAAATATTTAATACAAAATGTTTCCAAAAATTAAAAACAAATAAAAAAAAAAATTTAAAAATTAAAAAAAAAAATTTAAAAATTAAAAAAAAAAAATTAAAAAAAAAAATAAATTTCTCAAAATTCTCTGTTCGTAAAAGAAAGTCGTGTGTTGGCCACACCTCAATTTTTTATATAAATATACTATATATACCATATGATAAACGTAGAGCTATTTAAGCCAAAGGAATTGAGAAGTTTAGTAATACTAAACCAAGTTATCGCTCTTGTAAGCACCTGGAACTATATTTTTCTGTTAGGCCATTTAGTTTTACACATTCTGGCCCAATTACAGCTTATCTTGGATATTTGATATCTAAAAATGTGAAAAATCGCTTATAAAACCAATACCATAGGAAGTGAGAAGTTCAGGAATACTAAACCAAGTTACCGCTCTTGTACTCACTTGGAACTGTATTTTTCTGTTAGGCCCATACCACTTAAAGACAAAGAGATTAGCAGAAAGGCTCATTCAATCATTTAAACGACGAATGAAATCAAGCGAGAATGATAACGAAGATCTCGATGCTCAGCTCAACGCATTTTTATTTAGTTATCGCAATACACCACATAGTATAATGGGCAAAACTCCATCTGAGATATTTCTGGGACGACGGCTTCCAACAATCTTCGATAACATAAAGCCATCTATTCAACGTAACATAAACAGGCATAATTTAAATGGCCAGTTGTACTACAATAGAGGCAACATCAAAGAACGCCATTTCAATGCAGGTGATAACGTATGGGTGAAAACAGACAATGATACGAAATGGAACTATGGGACAATCACACACCAAAATAACAGATGATCTTACAGCTTTGCATTTCCCGATCAAACCACTAAACGCAGAAATGCAGATGCAATCCGCGAACGACAGAGCCCGCCGACTGCGGTATTAGATAGCAGCCCGCACCAAGTACAAGAATCCGCAAATTCATCTGAGACCGTTCAACAGAAGAATCGCAGTCCTCAAAATCAACAGGTTTCGGTAACCGGGTCTGAACCAACAACGGCAACAGTAGATCCAACTCCAGTTATTCGACGAAGCCAACGTCCACATAGAGCACCAGTTCGTTTGGATTTGTGATCACAGCACTCAACTATGGTGGGGAGGAATGCCATTTGAAGCCAGCTTTAAAAGTATAAAAGGTACCCTTTTGTAAAAGGTACCCTTTTGTAGTTTGATAGTAGTATGTTAGGTTATAGTTTTTCCTGTGCACAAACAGACACAAGTAATTGTAAATATTAATAAAGAATATTAATCCACACACAAATTATTCTTCGTATAGTCGCAGACAACCGGGAGAGGCTAACTAGGTCAGGACGGAGACATCGCCGCGACCACTGTTTCTACCAAAAGTGATTCGCCTCCAGGACTAAGGTATTGATTTTATAAGCGATTTTTCACATTTTTAGATATCAAATATCCAAGATAGGAAGCTGTAATTGAGCCAGAATGTGTAAAACTAAATGGCCTAACAGAAAAATATAGTTCAAGGTGCGTACAAGAGCGATAACTTGATTTAGTATTCCTGAACTTCTCAATTCCTATGGTATTGCTTTTATAAGCGATTTTTCACATTTTTAGATATCAAATATCCAAGATAGGAAGCTGTAATTGGGCCAGAATGTGTAAAACTAAATGGTCTAACAGAAAAATATAGTTCAAGGTGCGTACAAGAGCGATAACTTGATTTAGTATTCCTGAACTTCTCAATTCCTATGGTATTGCTTTTATAAGCGATTTTTCACATTTTTAGATATCAAATATCCAAGATAGGAAGCTGTAATTGGGCCAGAATGTGTAGAACTAAATGGTCTAACAGAAAAATATAGTTCAAGGTGCGTACAAGAGCGATAACTTGATTTAGTATTCCTGAACTTCTCAATTCCTATGGTATTGCTTTTATAAGCGATTTTTCACATTTTTAGATATCAAATATCCAAGATAGGAAGCTGTAATTGGGCCAGAATGTGTAAAACTAAATGGTCTAACAGGAAAATATAGTTCCAGGTGCGTATAAGAGCGATAACTTGATTTAGTATTCCTGAACTTCTCAATTCCTATGGTATTGCTTTTATAAGCGATTTTTCACATTTTTAGATATCAAATATCCAAGATAGGAAGCTGTAATTGTGCCAGAGTGTGTAAAACTAAATGGCCTAACGGAAAAGTATAGTTCCAGGTGCGTACAGGAGCGATAACTTGATTTAGTATTCCTGAACTTCTCAATTCCTATGGTAATGCTTTTATAAGCGATTTTTCACATTTTTAGATATCAAATATGCAAGATAGGAAGCTGTAATTGGGCCAGAGTGTGTAGAACTAAATGGTCTAACAGAAAAATATACTTCCAGGTGCGTGCAGGAGCGATAACTTGATTTAGTATTCCTGAACTTCTCACTTCCTATGGTATTGCTTTTATAAGCGATTTTTCACTTTTTTAGATATCAAATATCCAAGATAGGAAGCTGTAATTGGGCCAGAATGTGTAAAACTAAATGGCTTAACAGAAAAATATAGTTCCAGGTGCGTACAAGAGCGATAACTTGATTTAGTATTCCTGAACTTCTCAATTCCTATGGTATTGCTTTTATAAACGATTTTTCACATTTTTAGATATCAAATATCCAAGATAGGAAGCTGTAATTGGGCCAGAATGTGTAAAACTAAATGGCCTAACAGAAAAATGTAGTTCCAGGTGCTTACAGGAGCGATAACTTGATTTAGTATTCCTGAACTTCTCAATTCCTATGGTATTGCTTTTATAAGCGATTTTTCACATTTTTAGATATCAAATATGCAAGATAGGAAGCTGTAATTGGGCCATAATGTGTAAAACTAAATGGCCTAACAAAAAAATATAGATAGATTCCAGGTGCGTACAAGAGCGATAACTTGATTTAGTATTCCTGAACTTCTCAATTCCTATGGTATTGCTTTTATAAGCGATTTTTTACATTTTTAGATATCAAATATCCAAGATAGGAAGCTGTAATTGGGCCAGAGTGTGTAAAACTAAATGGCCTAACAGAAAAGTATAGTTCCAGGTGCGTACAGGAGCGATAACTTGATTTAGTATTCCTGAACTTCTCAATTCCTATGGTATTGCTTTTATAAGCGATTTTTCACATTTTTAGATATCAAATATGCAAGATAGGAAGGTGTAATTAACACAGAATGTGTAAAACTAAATGGCCTAACAGAAAAATATACTTCCAGGTGCGTACAAGAGCGATAACTTGATTTAGTATTCCTGAACTTCTCAATTCCTATGGTATTGCTTTTATAAGCGATTTTTCACATTTTTAGATATCAAATATCCAAGATAGGAAGCTGTAATTGGGCCAGAATGTGTAAAACTAAATGGCCTAACAGAAAAATGTAGTTCCAGGTGCTTACAGGAGCGATAACTTGATTTAGTATTCCTGAACTTCTCAATTCCTATGGTATTGCTTTTATAAGCGATTTTTCACTTTTTTAGATATCAAATATCCAAGATAGGAAGCTGTAATTGGGCCAGAATGTGTAAAACTAAATGGTCTAACAGGAAAATATAGTTCCAGGTGCGTATAAGAGCGATAACTTGATTTAGTATTCCTGAACTTCTCAATTCCTATGGTATTGCTTTTATAAGCGATTTTTCACATTTTTAGATATCAAATATCCAAGATAGAAAGCTGTAATTGGGCCAGAGTGTGTAAAACTAAATAACCTAACAGAAAAGTATAGTTCCAGGTGCGTACAAGAGCGATAACTTGATTTAGTATTCCTGAACTTCTCAATTCCTATGGTATTGCTTTTATAAGCGATTTTTTACATTTTTAGATATCAAATATCCAAGATAGGAAGCTGTAATTGGGCCAGAGTGTGTAAAACTAAATGGCCTAACAGAAAAGTATAGTTCCAGGTGCGTACAGGAGCGATAACTTGATTTAGTATTCCTGAACTTCTCAATTCCTATGGTATTGCTTTTATAAGCGATTTTTCACATTTTTAGATATCAAATATGCAAGATAGGAAGGTGTAATTAACACAGAATGTGTAAAACTAAATGGCCTAACAGAAAAATATACTTCCAGGTGCGTACAAGAGCGATAACTTGATTTAGTATTCCTGAACTTCTCAATTCCTATGGTATTGCTTTTATAAGCGATTTTTCACATTTTTAGATATCAAATATCCAAGATAGAAAGCTGTAATTGGGCCAGAATGTGTAAAACTAAATGGCCTAACAGAAAAATATAGTTCTAGGTGCGTACAAGAGCGATAACTTGATTTAGTGTTCCTGAACTTCTCAATTCCTATGGTACTGCTTTTATAAACGATTTTTCACATTTTTAGATATCAAATATCCAAGATAGGAAGCTGTAATTGGGCCAGAGTATGTAGAACTAAATGGCCTAAAAGAAAAGTATAGTTCCAGGTGCGTACAAGAGCGATAACTTGATTTAGTATTCCTGAACTTCTCAATTCCTATGGTATTGCTTTTATAAGCGATTTTTCACATTTTTAGATATCAAATATCCAAGATAGGAAGCTGTAATTGGGCCAGAATGTGTAGAACTAAATGGTCTAACAGAAAAATATAGTTCAAGGTGCGTACAAGAGCGATAACTTGATTTAGTATTCCTGAACTTCTCAATTCCTATGGTATTGCTTTTATAAGCGATTTTTCACATTTTTAGATATCAAATATCCAAGATAGGAAGCTGTAATTGGGCCAGAATGTGTAAAACTAAATGGTCTAACAGAAAAATATAGTTCAAGGTGCGTACAAGAGCGATAACTTGATTTAGTATTCCTGAACTTCTCAATTCCTATGGTATTGCTTTTATAAGCGATTTTTCACATTTTTAGATATCAAATATCCAATATAGGAAGCTGTAATTGGGCCAGAATGTGTAAAACTAAATGGCCTAACAGAAAAATATAGTTCGAGATGCGTTAAAACGCTAGAAATTTTGTTTTGTTTGTTGAACTTCTTTAGTTATTAACAGTTCACATACCTTATAAGTAGAAGTTACATATTTATATATTTTGCCGTATTAGTTTAATTGTTCTTACATAAATGCAATATTCGTTTATTTTGAGTAACATTTATCTTGAAATATAAGTTAATAATTTAGTTTCTTAGATTTATTTATTTAAAGTTTCGTTTTTGATGTTATTTTAATGAATTATTTAACAGTTAAATTCGGATATTAAATGTTTGCGCCTGAATGTTGTTTTTTATTAATTTTCACTAATACATTTACTATATACAAAAAGTTAGGACAAATTTAGATAAAACTTCCAACTCGTTTGTTCTGTGTAAATGCTTAAATTATTTAACGTTTCCATATTTGTATGTAACAGCATACAGTATGAATGGCTTGATTGTGATGTGACATTTGACTCAGTTATAATTTATATATATTTGGTAAAATTTAAAATCGATTTTTGTAACTTAAAAATTTTATTGCCAAAAATTAAATTATATTTACTTACATTTAGTAAGCATAAATCAACCGTTTGAGTGAAACGATTAATATTTTAAGGTTTTATTAAAAAAACCTTTGAGTGGAAGTTATATTATTGAAATATTAAATAAATTCTGTTGCAATTTCAATAAAATTATAATTAGACCTTCGAATCTGCTAATAGCTAGTGACATAAATTTGTTTACTTGGCCTTTATTTTGAGTGGTAATCTTGAACCAAATATTAACATTTTTGTACACAGTAATTACCGTTTATACAATTTTCAAAAGATGTACATTTGTATTGGTTTTTTACAGTTGCGTTGTTTTAATGTTTCAGTTAAACTACAAAAGTAATGTTTCATTTATGCCTGGAGAATTCTGTCAGATGCAAGTTATTATAGCGAGTAGATTTAATTGCCTTAGTTTTAGGCATGAATTTAAATAAATTAAATTTAATTAACTATATTATATATAAATTTAGCTTGAAGGTATTTGGTGTTATTTGGATTCAATTAGGGGCCATTTTGAATGAAGCACACTAATAAAAATTAACAAGTAACGTAAGTATACAGTACTCAGCCAGGAACAAAAATATGAAACTAATTTTTCTATTCTTTTGATTTTTATACATTTTTATTAATTAAACCATTTGATCAAAGGATTAAAATTTTTCGAAATAATGTAAAAATAAAATCTTTGGATAGTCACAATCCAGTGATGATTCATACTTGAGTCACTAAATTAAAATTTTTTGTAGCCAGATGAAAATATATTCAGTTTTCGATAATCTCTCAATTCAACCGGAAGGTTATTAAATATTTTCGGAGCAACAATTAAAAATGAATTTTGAAAGTTGGTCATTGTAAAACTCTGACGACGAATCAACGGAACATTTCTCAAATTGTAATTAGTACAGTGACATTTGATTGATTGACATTAATGATAAAAAAAGCTTTCATAATTCTGAACACAAATAAATGCCTTAAAGGAAGAATCTCCAAAGTACCACCACAACACACTAATCCATACGACAACTTCGACTCCACAAGAACAAAACAAATAGTTTTTAAAACAGCTACTATAGACACACTTGTCGTAATACAAACATTTTCCTAATCACTATGATGACAGATAAATATTAAGAGTATTAATATGGTTTTTCCAATGTTAGACCAAAATAATTGAAAGATTAAACGAATCCAATTTTAAAACAAGCATCAATTCGAGCAGTATCGGATCTGGTTTTAGTGCTGGAATACATAGAATAAGATACCGTAATAATCAATAAACGGTTAGATTCAATTAATGAATCTTGTGAAATTAATTAATACGCATGCAATTCCGAAAGAAAAAATTGCTGCTTTAGAAATAAAAGCGAATAAATTTGACCAATTTATGTTGGAAAATGCTGTTGAAATTGTTGGATTACCATCATCTCCTACCGTATTCGATACGGAACTTACAATTAAACTGATACAGAATGGCCTGCAAATACATACCACAAAAGACGATTTTGATAGGTGTTTTCGAGTTAAAAGTGGGATTGCTGCTAAACAAGGAAAAGTGATTGTTTATTTCCATAGTAAAAATCTAAAACATGAGATAATGAGAAAGATGAAAGAATGCCGAAAATTGTCTTCACATTTATGCGATTCAGATAAAAACTATCCTGTCTACATAAATGAATCCTTAACTCCTTTTAAAACAAAATTATTTAATGCAGCAAAGCAGATAAAATCAGAAAAAGGATTCAAATATCTCAGGATGCGTAATTATTCTATTTTGATGAGGAAATCTGATGAAGGGACTATTCACCATATCAACTCTATTAATGATCTTGATAATTTATAATTATTATTTATTTTTTATTATTATATTGAAATTTTTGTTGATAGCGATGAACTTAATCTCTATAAAATTAATGATTATGATAGTTTTGCCAGTTGTAATAATAGGAACAAAAATGCTGATGTTGCTGCTTACGTACATATAGTTTTGTGAAATACGACAGGATAGCTAGTCTGAATTTTTATAGCGCTAATGCCTTAGAAATAGAATTATATTTGGATGAATAGTTATTTTCTGTCGTTTGTTTTTATAGATTGCAGGAATTTAATCCTAATATTTTTGCTGGAGTGTTGGGTGAATTTTTATCTATTACTGCTTCAAAAAATATAATTATACTTGGTGATATAAACATAGACACATTAAAGGATACTAATGCATCTAGTGAGTATAAATTATTATTGTCATCCTATGGATTTTATTCTTTTATTGATGAGCCCACAAGGATAACTGCTGATAGTTTCACTTGTATCGACCAAATCTGTATTCGAAAAAAGCTCAACTGTAGAACAGTTTTAAATTCTTCGGTTTACGATTGTTGTATCACTGATCATTTGGCTATAGTTCTATTTCTGTCTTCTACTTTATCTTGTGATTCTGTTAGAAAACCTACGACAACTACTCGATTAAACTATGATAAATTAATTGATTTGCTGTTAAAGTTTCATGGCTGCCTCTATATGAATTGTGTAAAGTGAATGATGCATATTCTTATTTCATAAAAATCTTAGAGCGTAATATTCGCCAATGTAAGAAAATTTCATATGTAAGACATAACTTCAAGCGCCAAAAACATAAAGATTAGTTTACTCCAGGACTGTCTAAGAAAGTTAATCTTAAGAACTATTTAGGAGGAAAGCTGAAATTACATCCTTTGAATACTAAATTAAGAAAGGGTAATAGAAAACTTAAAAATGAATGAATGTGAATTCCTTCCTAAACTTTCCTAAAATTACAAACACAAAAAATTGTGAGAATGTATGAGTAAAAATACGCATTAACGAATAAATTATACATTACTCATTAAGTAAAGGACATTAAAACTTTGTACTGATACGTCTAAATATTTTCTCAATATTCCATTATTAATTTCTGTATGATAATTCATGTTGATCAAAATACGATTGTTCAATACCATACATCCATTTTCCGAACGTTTTGCGATACTTAGAAACACCAGCCCAAAATACTAAGTGTATTTTTGAGTAACTGTGAATGTAAACTAACAGAAAAACATCATCATTTGAAAAGTTATAGAGAGTAAGGGTGTTTAGTATATTAAAAAACTGTAACGGCTTCCGTATATGTCTTACTTAAATTTCCCAAGCATTTTCCGCAACTTAGAAAAACCGGCTAAAAATACTAAGTATAGTTTAGAGTAACTGTGGGCGTAAACAATAATGAGGGGCTAATGAGGGAGATATTTAATCCGAATTAGAGGCTATCCGAGTTGAGCCACTATGCTGTGATCTTCCTGAATATAGGATAAAACATCCCTAAATGTTGGTACCCCAGCCCTCAGTTTAGCCTACCCTTCAACGCAGTGCTTACTGCTGCCGAACGGGATGCTTCCGGTTCGCAGCAATTCGAAGTAGAAAATAAGAAAATTTCCGATTTTATTTTAAATTTTGCTGTTTTTTTCTTTTGATATACTCCATTGTAAATGAGCTTTCGCTCAAAATATAGTATACCAAAAGCTGTTTAAATTAATCAATCAATAAATAAACTAACAGAAAAATATCATCATTTGAAAAGTTATAGAGATTAAGGGTGTTTAGTATAACAAAATCATATTACGGCTTCCGTATATGTTTTACGTAAATTTCCCAAGCATTTTCCGTAACTTAGAAAAACCGGCGAAAAATACTAAATATATTTTTGAGTATATCGAGAAACCTCATTTATATGTTTGAAGAGTAATACATTGGTATAACTCTTGCCCCTTGAGCTAAAATTACGGGAGGGGGGAATGATATTTCTTTTTTTTTCAGTAGATATGTAATGAGGGATAGGCCTCTTTATTTTTCAGATTTACCAAACCGAAAATATTGGTATTGCCATGAACAATTATTATATTTGTCTATAAAAAAGCTGAAAAAATCAATTGATTTACAGACAGAAAAATTAAATTCTTAAGAAAAAATGTGTCCGCCAGATGGCCACCTCTAGCATTGATGTAAATTTCGGTTCATATTTGAGCATTTTTTATGACGTGGCGGCAGTATTTCGGTCGAAATGTTGGCACCTTAACCCACCAAAAGTGTGGTGGTGTCAAATTGGGCTATGTAAGTGATCATAATATCGCCGAACGTTGATAAGACACTTCCACGAAACATTTGTTGCAAAATGGTCATTGTTTGGCCGAATTTGTTGCATGTGCCCGTTGCGGTCCTGCTTATGTATCTCATCCGTGGAGAAGTTTAAAACTTTAAGGTAGAACATCTTTTCACTAAGTTAGTCCTCTCTGGAGGAAATATTTTTTATTTTTTTTTTATTTAAAATAAATTTTATTTATTTATTTTATGTAATTACAATCTATCTAGTCTCCTGGACTAATGAGCAATTTGTTTCTGACTTAATTTACTAACTTAAATTAATCTATGGCTTCTTCCCATTGGCGTTCCATAGTGTTTGGTAAATTGAAGTAAACCACATCTTTGTAGTGGATTTTAGATCAGCACAATGCTGTTTAAACTGACAATCACACTAGCTCAAAAGTTTTTGTTCTTTTAAGCCTGCGTACTAAATTCATGATGCTTAGGAGCTGAGTTGTCTCAATGTTCACATGTTGGCGGAGCCTTTCTTCATGTCTCCGTGCTTTTTCCTGGATTTCGTTTAAGATGAGGTTCATTTAAAGGTCCCTAGGAGGAAATATCAGTACGAAATCTTTCCTCAAAAGATGAGTGTCTTGTATTACTACAGGTTCACATAGAAATGGATTTGATCCTTAATGCCTGAGTGGGTGTACTGCTGAGTGGAGGGTGAAAAGGATGGATAGAGTGGAAGTTCTCTAAGTTTTCATCAGCAACTTTTGGTTAGCTTTACTATTTAAGGCTGACTACCAAACAACAATCCCTTATAAAAGTATGGGCCTTATTATTAAAGCATAGAGCCAGTATAAGATATGGGGTTCAAGACCAAAGGTGTATAAGCTTTCTTTACCCTTTCTAAAATATTAGGCTTCAAACTAAATTTGCTGTGAAAAACAACATCAGGTATTTCGCTTGATTTTTATTTATTATTCAAATGATGATGTTCTCATTTTAGGGAAGTTTAGGTTTAGGCTCATTTTAGGCCATATTCATTTTATAAACTATGTAATTCGAATTGCGGTTTCTTCTTAATATTATGCAGATTATCGGTTAGTTCGAATTAAGTATATTATAATCACGAACACATGCAAAGCTATTAAAAGTTAGGAAAAACTTCACACATTTGCGCAAAGACGTGAAGTTTTTCCTAAACGATCCTATTTTTTTTTTTTTTAGGATAATTTAGGATAAACTTCACGCGAACAAAATGAAGTCTCACGAAATTAATTTTCTGAAACACAATTACTACGAAAATAAATTGAAAAATTCAAAGAATAATCCAAGAGCCCAATGGCAAGTAATTAATGATTTGGTCGGTAAAACTAGAGAATTTAATCGATTATATAATATTATTGATGAAAATGGTGTTAAATATAATGATAATGCTTCAATTGCTAATTGTTTTAATAATTTCTTTATTATTATTCCAGGAAAATTAACCGACGCCAATGTCGATACTGTAAATTATTCAGATTCTGATTTAAAATTGTAATTAAATGGTGGTGAAGATAGAAGTTTGTAGCGACTCACTCATTCAGATATATTCATTCATACATTTCCAACGTCAGATTCACTCATTAATTAAACACATTCACTCATTCAGTAATTTCTGTACATTCGCTCATCGCTACCACCAATTCGCATGCACAATTTTAATCAACAAAAAAAAAAGAACGCAACTTGAAAATGCAGGCATACCAACAGTGACCGACTCAAACCAGCATATGGAATCCTATGTTCAGCTGAGCATACCTCAAGCCCACGAACACACAAAACCGTCCGTATTGCTGCGACTCATTCAATCATTCGATAGAAAAGGGGATAATCACTTGCGGGGGAGTCCTGTAGCGACTCACTCATTCAGATATATTTATTCATACATTTCCAACGTCAGATTCACTCATCAATTAAACACATTCACTCATTCAGTAATTTCTGTACATTCGCTCATCGCTACCACCAATTCGCATGCACAATTTTAATCAACAAAAAAAAAAGAACGCAACTTGAAAATGCAGGCATACCAACACAGACAGATAAAACAAAAAAAATGAAAAAGTACATGAACCCAGCTGCTTTCGCGCTTTTTGTTTTTTTTGACAGCAGAAAAAGGAAATACTTACTTATCGCTCTCTCTTGCTAAAAAACGGTCCAAAAATTACGTGGTGAAAATTAAAATAAAAAGCAAATTAAAAATCAGCTTATAAACTAAAATAAATCAAATCTTAAAAACTATTATATAAACTAAATTGAAATTATTGTGATAGTACAAAATAAATAACCGTGAATTGTAAAATAATTGATAAACAGAATTTGTGAGTTTTATTAACCAGAATTGTGCGCCGACGAACATTCTTATATATACTTATATATGTATATATATAGATATATATATAACGACACGTTATAAGTTCAAATAGCAGTTTTTTCTTTAAACCTATTTCTGAAAGTGAATTGTTTATATACATTAATGATTTGAAGAACTCTAATTCTACTGGTCCTGGATATTGTGACAAATAATATTTTAAAGAGTGTCTCCTTGTGTATTATTCAACCACTGTTTAAAAGTGGATTTCAATGTGATCTCACTAATTAGAGGCCCATATCTTTGCTTTCCACTTTTTCTAAAATATTGGAAAAGCGGTTAAAACAAGAATGCTTGATTTTTTAAATGAAAGTAACTTCTTCAGTAACAAACAATATGGTTATTAAAAAGGCATAAACACTGAAGACGCTCTAATTGATTTTTTGTCACCCATTTATAATGGTTTGAATAATAATATGAAAGTTTTGATTTTATTTCTTGATATCACTAAACCATTTGATACAATTTCCCATAGTGTATTATTAGATAAACTTTATTTTGCCGGTTTCAGAGGAATTTCTTATCAGTGGTTTAACTCTTATTTAAGTGAAAGAAAGCAATGTGTAAGAATAAATAGGGTTCTTGGTGACTACATGTTAATAAAATCGGGCGTTCCGCAAGGTTCCATTTTAGGACCGATTTTATTTTTAGTTTATTTTAATTCGTTATGCAAGTTAAACTTTAACGGTCACTTAGTTGTTTTTGCTGATGACACATCTCATTCCTATACTGGTCCTACTCTAAAGGTTATTTATGATGACTTCCGTTATGATTTACAAATTATGCGTCAATGGTTCATTCTTCATCATATGATAATTAGTACAATACAAAAACCAAATATATGAATTTCAATCTCAGAGATAAATCTGACGTCATATTTCATCCATTTTTTATTTGTCATAGAATCGGGTGTACTAATACAAATTGCAATGGGTATGGGATGTTTCATAATATTAATTAATAATTTTATTATTATCTAATTTATTTTAGTTTTTGAATTAATATTTAAAATGAGTGAGCAAAGTGAGACATTATCCAACAGGGATAAGTTTGTCCCAATAGGAATTTTTAGTTATAGTTAAGGCTATTTTTTAGATTGATGTGATTAGTTTTTATTTTCATATAGCTAGATTTTAACGCAACTTTATTTCTTTTGATTTTTTCAAAGAGTTTTAGAAATACAAGTCACGTTACTTCTAGCAGCTTAATTTACATAATAATATAGGGTTATTTTGTATTTATTTTTGTCGCTCATTTCACAAACTTTATCCATTTGAATAAACATTATACGATCGTTTACTAACCAATCGTCTACTAATTTATATTGCAGTATTTGGAAATGTTGCGAAAGGGGTATCTAGAAAATTCATGATATATTTTAAGGATTTTAAGGGTCTTGCTAAAAAAAATCGAAAATGTTTGTATAATGTAAATGGACCGGACGCTTTGTGGAAAATTTGTCATTCGAATAGTCGGATAGACCCTAATTTTAATTATATTAATTCAAGATATAGCAGGGAAATCAGCTGAAAAATATTCCTGCAATTATAGAAATATTTATAATTTTTGTCATATTCAAAAATTCAGGTGGCTCTAATGTATCATTTGTCGTGTAAGCGCGCTAAGGATTTGGATTAAGGCTTGATTTAGAGAAATCATATACAAAATTTCAGATCATTTGGCCATTTCAGAAGTATATCAGAGGGGTGAGAGGAACTATATGATGTTGAGGAATTATATGGGTTATTTTGAAAGACTTTGTACGCATAAGCGTTCCCTATTTTAGAATGTTACATCAGTTCGTTATGATGTATAGTTTGTGAATAGCTAGAAAAAAATTAATGGCCGTTAATAATATCAATGTATGTTTGTCATCGTTGTATGTAAGTTGGTCGATAAACATTATTCACCACCAGAATTAACAATTAGTAACAACCAGCTAAAACTGTTGATCTGGGTAATATTATTAACTACTGTTGATCTGGTTATATCCAGATGCCGGAAAATTGAGGTATTTAATTCGAATTGAAAGCTACCAGAGTTGAGCGATTGTTCGCTATGGTATTGACTACAGATAAGGTAAAACAGCCCAAAATATGATGTTACCACACCCTTTAGATTAGCCTACCGTTTCAACGGAGCAACTGCAGTTATTAGTGCAGAAAGGAAAACTTGCGCTTCGCCACAATCGTAGAGGAATTGTTAACGTTTTTGTATTATATTTTTGAAGTTTGTTTCCATGGTGCACTGTACTGTAAATGAGCTTTTGCTCAAAATAGAGTTTGCCAAAAGCTTATTAAATTAATCAGTAAATAAATAAATATTAGGATATGGAATAATGGTAAATATGCGATCGAATTAATTTATAAATAATTAAAATTAATTGGCAAACGATGATTGTTTCTCTGTTTTCCATACCAGGCCGCCAAAATCAAAGTTCTTCTTATTCTAAGGGTATAATAATAAATTAGTCAGCTTTATTGATTTAAAGCCCACCTTACAAAGGGAGCCAATAAATAGATAGACTTTTGCTTTCAAAATTAAGTGCAATAGTCAAAATTAACATTAACAGGTTTTTAAAATACAATGGGTTAGGAATTGGTTGCGATCCCAATTCAATTTGGAGCTACAATGATTTACATAGCTTAATGCAAATTATTTCTCTTATCAAGACTAATGGTATTTTTATCGATCAAAAATTTTGCTATTTGACCGAGTAGGTCACACCAAGCTACTTGTAAAATTATGTTGGTTTGTTGTTGAATAAAATGTAATTCTTTGGTTTGATTCTTATTTATGCAGTAGGACTATTTATGTAAGCAAACAAAGTCTTATCGGCTAAATTTACTGTTTTGTCTATTGATTAGGGTTCTACCATGATCTTGATAAAATTGTGAACTGTCGTGGTAAAAGCTATTAAAATTTTAATGTTAAAAAATGTTGCATTTTACGCTACGAAATTCGAAAACGTCATTCGTAACACATTGATTGAAAAGCCACATTTTCATTATTAATGATGATTTTAGTTTTAGGCATAATAGTTAGTATACGAATCATATAAATCATTGAAATTTATTATAAGGATGGGATATTATTTTAAATTGTGTTCAACTGTTATGAATTTACATAATTCTTTAATACTAGATTATACATTGACTCAATTGAAAGAGTGCAGAATAAAATTTAAACGTTTTTTGTTGTATAAATTAAGCTTACCGTATGAAGCCTACATGAAAATAGATTAATCAGATTTGATGTCTTGTCTTTGTATAAAAGGAGGTTTTAATGGACGAGTTGGTTTTATTAGAAATTAATAAGAACTTAATCGAAACGTCTATTGTATAGATTCAGTGCCGTAACCACAAATTGCGGGCCCACCTGCAACAAACAAAGAATTTAGTGAAAAACTTTTTTCTTCCTACTGTCTAGTCTCGCATTAATTAAATGTTTCTGATTTTGAGAGTAGATGCAACTCAATGCTCTGACGATTTCTAAATATATCGATAAATCATTATAAACAAGAAGGGTAACGGAATTTAGGGACAATTTAGTGTATTTGTACTAAATGTAAATTATCAAGAGCTTTTAGTAAAACCAAACCATTTCACTAGGAAACTTGGTGTTATAATATAAGATTTTTTTGAATAAAATCGTTTTACTCCGAAATTCGGTATTGAAAAAGGCGTCGGAATTGTTAGGATATATTTAAAATATTTGTTTCCAATGAGTTTTAAGCTTGATAAATGTTTTATAACCTTAAATTATATGTTTGAAAAAATTGTTAAGAGCTTTGGGTTTAAATGCTTTGTCTTATCGAAACTTTTTACACAACCATTTTACTTTAAAATTTCATATTATATTATTTTGCGATTAATTTAGAGTATTTGTTTTCAATGAGCTTTAAGCTTAATAATTTATTTATACTTTCTCGATGATTTTTGTGCTTTGCTATGAATTCTGTCTTTCTTTTAAAAATTTAGTTTTAATAGCTTTCATTTATCGAAGCTTTTCAACTAAAATACTTTTATTCAGAAATTTGATATTACAAGTGGTTTTTATTGGAAACAATTCAAAATATTTTTTTCAAATGTAAATATACTTTATCCAAAAAAATTTCCATTAACGAGCGTTATATGTATAATAAAACCAATCAATTTACTAAGAATTAATTTTGTGGACATATTCGGGTGATCGTTCAAAAAATGAAAACACTAGATGATACAGAACGTGATTCAATTAAATGGCCACAAATAAAACAAAACATCTTGCAACTCTATGCTATAACGAGTTCTAAATATATTGATAAAGCAACACAAACTTCGAATATCGATAAAAGCAACACAAATTTCGAATATAATTTACAAATTATCAAGAATTTCGAAAAAATCTCAAAAATGTCGAATTTTTCAAAGTATCTTGAATATTCTTGAAAGTTTTCAAATATCGAATTATCCATAAGTTTTGTTAAAGAATTGTATAAATCTGCAAAAAATTGTCAATTAGTTTTTAAGATTGATAATTAATTTAAACAGGTTTGGGTTTTAACTAAACTTTAACGTTGAGCCTTTTTCAAACTTTTAAGTTTTTGTTAAAAGGTTTTATGTATGTACAAATCATTGTACTCAGAAATATGATTTTACAAGGGGTGTCGAACTTTTGGCTAAAATGTAGAATATTTGTTCTCAAAGTTAATCATCAATCATCAAAGTATTTTAGTTGTAAGAGGTTTTCAAACCAAACCATTTAACTTTAAAATTTGATATTAGAAAGGAAGGTGGTATTTTGGTTACATTTAGAATGTTTGTGTTCAATGAGCTTTAAGTTTCATATTTAAATTATACCTTTGGGCGTGAACTTATCATTTGTGAGCCTTTTCATAATCATGTTTTGCAAAAAATGTCAAGAACCACTTGTTTTAAAAGCTTCCAATTATAAAAGCTTTTTAAACCAAACCATTTTACTCAGAAATTCCATTTTATAAAGGATAACGGAATTTAGGGCTATTTTAGTGTATTTGTACTCAATTTAAATTATCAAGAGCTTTTAGTCAAAATAAACTATTTCACTAGGAAATTTGGTGTTATTATATAAGCTTTTTTTGAATCAAATCAGTTTACACCGAAATTCGGTATTGAAAAAGGCGACGGAATTTTGGGAGAATTTTGGTTAGGATTTATAATATTTTTGCTCAATGTAAACTATTAAAAGCTTTTAGTTTTAAGAGCTTTTCAAACCAAATTATTTGACTTTTAAATTTCATATTATAAAGGGAGGTGGTATTTTGGGATTAATTTAGAGTATTTGTTTTCAATAAGCTTTAAGCTTGATAATTTATTAATGCTTTCTCGGTAAATTTTGTGCCTTTTCATATATTCTGTCTTTCGTTAAAATATTTTATGAGCATAAATAATGTATTTGCAAGAATTATTAAGAACTTTTAGTTTTAAGAGCTTTCATTTATAGAAGCGTTTCAACTCAAATTATTTTATTCAGAAATTTTATATTGCAAAGGGTATTTATTGGAAAAAATTCAGAATATTTGTTCTCAATGTAAATATTCTTCATCCAAAAAGGGTTTCTATTTACGAGCGTTACATGTATGAGAAAACCAATTGGTTTACTCTGATTTAGTTTTGTGGACATATTCGGGCGATCGTTCGAAAATTTAAAGACTAGAACACAAATTTCGTGTATACCTAATTTAAAAAATATCAAGAATTTCGAAATAATCTCAAAAAAAACGAATTTTTAAAGTATTTTGAATATTCTTGTAAGTTCTCAAATATCAAATTATCCGTAAACCATCGTTAAACCAAAGGAAATTCTATTAGTGCTGATCACTGTCATGAACAATGTAAATAACTCAGGCATTCTTGAATAATTTCGAATAACCTACAGGAAATTGGAGAAATATCAAAATTTTGGCATAATCTCACCAAGATGTGTAACTTTGCAAATTCTTATAACTCAAAGCTAAGCGCCGAACACAAATTTCACCTTTTCTTATCAAAAATTGATTGGTAAAGGCTTAATTTGTTTTGATAAAGGATCAACTTGTATTGTGAAAGAATGAATTTTGATAAACGTAAAAGTGGTAAACTTGGAATTACTCAAAAGGGATAATACAAATAATTCAACCGGACCAACACAAAAATCGTTGTCGTTTACTGATTTCCGAAATTTAACCTGTTGTTTTTGTTGGTTCAGTTCTAACTTAGGATAAACTTCACAAGCGTACAGTAGTGTGCGAAGTTTGTGCTAAATTATTCCTTTTTTTTTTTAATTCTAATTTAGGTCCTAACATCACTTGCATGATTTTTAATGAAAAAAGCAATGTAAAAATTAAAAAATAATTTTAAATTCAAATCAACATTCGATTCTCTAATTAGGGACTTGAAAATTCGCTCACACGATGAATGATAGGTTATATTCACCTGAATTTTTGAATACGACCGTTTCACAAATATAGGTGAGGGACTTGGGTTTTAATTAATTTCCCCCTAACCCCACATAAAACGTAACTTTTACTTCTGTGTGTGGTTTTTCTAATAAGGACCCGATCCAAATTCATAACTCGCTAACATGACAAATACTAGGACATAGTTAGTAGGTTAATTTTTAAATATGGCCATTTCACAAAAAAAAAAAATTAAAATATGATGTGTATGTTGTTTCTCGACTAAGGCTTCAACTTAAATTCAATAGCCCGGCTAATACCACAAATTAAAGATTATAGTTTCACCCTACATAAAACATGGCCTAATGTTTGGTATGTGGATTTTCGAATAAGGTCTTAATCCAAACCCATGGTAAGTAACAGTCACCTCCATTTTTGAATTTCCATGTATAGGAGTGATGAGTTTTTTATATTGCATAATTTTCACTTTTTTATAACAACAACAATAATAATAATTTTTTTTTAATGAATTCATTTAACAAATATTGCATATCAAATAAGTCGGTAATGCAGAATTTTGTCTGCTGAAATTAGTAAACATTTTAAATAGTATAACTAACATTTAAATAAAATCTGAATATAGTTCGTTAAACTCTTCTAAAAAAAATCGCTTGATCTGCTTAACCCTTTCGCGGATACTTTGGCATATGCCGTCATTTTGAATGGTTTATGGTGGCACACGTCGGCATATGCCGACACATATAAAATCTACTATAAAAGCATGACGGACATAGCCGTCGGTATTTTCATGGCATTACTATGAAACATGATTTGTTTTGCCCTTATACAAGCATTTTTGTAATCGTTGTGCCCCATTTATTGATTTTTTTTAGGGTCACCCGTTAATCATCTGTTTTTTTTTTAAGAATGTAAAAAAACACGTCGGTGTAACCCGACGTAATTTTCATATGAATTCATGCAGTTCGTAAAAGTGTGCCGCTACGAGAGGAAGTATTTTTTTATTTGTACGGGTAAGTTTTAGTTGTGTTATTTTTATTGGAATTTTTTTCAATGTTGTTATTGTAATACATTTTTTTATTTTGTGCAATTACTGTTATTAGTATATAAGAGTTATTTTATTATAATGAATTAATTGTTTTTTGGTCAATATACTAGTACATCCATACATAAATATTTTATTATGTTATGTTGTATTGGAGTTTCATAAATTGTTTATATTGTATGATTACGGTTATCTGGTATTAGTATTTGTGTTTTATTTTATTATTAGAAATATATTATTTTTTATGTTCGATATATGTATTTACATCAAATCCTTATGGTTTTACAGCTATATATTGACTTTGTTCTTATTTAGCCAATTTCGCTAGCTATAAAAATGGATCATGAAGAAAATCAACGACGTCTACGCCAATTGTTTAATGAGGTGGATACTCCCGATTCTTCAATAGAGGATCCGTTCAGTACTGACGACGACGATGATCTTGATTATATAACTGAAAACTCCTCAGCAGATGAAAATAGTAACGATAGTGATTCCGAGTCCAATCTGGAAGATAATGATGAAGAAGTCAATGACCTAATGAATGAGATACAAAGCGATGAAGCAGTGGGGCTCATATTAGAAAATGAGTGGTATGACACCGTTCGCCCGATACCAGATTTTAAATTTGAATCCGCCTCATCGGGAGTACAATTGGAAATTCTTGATTCGGACGGACCTCTTGAAATATTCAATACAATTTTTGGAGATATCCTTCAAGTTTTAATTACTTTCACGAATGAGTATGGCAGGCGACTGTGTTTCGAACAGTGAGGAAGCAGATTCAAGCGAATAATGAAATTTCCGGGGATTGATCGAGCTGAGATGCTATAATTTTTAGGCTTATGTCTACTTCAAGGACAAATTCGAGCGCCACAAATTCGGAAACTTTTTTCAAAAACCGCACTATACTACCATCCAGCATTTCCTCACTCAATGTCAGGTAGAAGATTTGAGCAAATCTTAAGGTGTTTTTCTTCCAACCACATGCGAGGAGAAACACATATTTCAAAAATAGTTCGTCTAATTAAATTAATTAACCAGGGCTTTCAAGCAGCATACAAACCTTCTGAACAAATTGTGCTCGATGAATCGCTGTCACTACACAAAGGCAGACTATCATTTCGGCAATACATCAAATTCAAAGAGCTCGGTTTGGAATCAAATTTTGTGAGCTACGCAACTTTGAGTTATGCAACTTTAACCGGAATTTTGAGGAGCAACCGCAAAGGTAACCCCATTAGAGTGGTTAATAAAAAACTGAATAAAGGTGAGCATGTGTGCAAGAGGCAGGAAAATGTATATATATCAAAGTGGCATGCCAAACGGATTGTTCTGTGCATTATTACAGCATTCCATCCAAAACTTGAAGAAGGCCAAAACTGACGTGGCAGTGCAAAAATGAAACCGATCGAGTTGATCGAACGGATCAGATGGTATCGTATTATTCCAGCCTGAGGAAAACAATTAGGTGGTATAATAAAGTGATCTTTCACCTATTGGACTTATCTGTGTATAATGCCTACGTTATTCATAAACAAAAATTTCCAGAAAATTCAAAACGGGCATTTTTGACTTTTGGCGACAATCTTATTTATGGGATGCTAAAATTAAAAAAGTCGCAATTTCATCATGAACCACCTATAGCCGCAAATATAAATGTACAGAGGCAGTTACAATCAAGCATTTTCTAGAAGTGTTACCTAAGAACTCGAGCAACAAAAAAACATATATTCGATGCCGCTAGTGCTCGAAATGTAATAAGCGAAAGGAAACAAATTCTAGATGTGCTGGTTGTGAAAAGAAACCTGGTCTTTGCGTAAGGCAATGTTTCACCGACTGGTACCAATAGATTTAAGTTTTAAAAATGTATGAATTATTTTTTATGAATTATCTCCCAGTAAACCACAAATCATATAAGAAGTATTTAACTTGATCATATACAATTTTATATGATTTGTTTATATGACATAGTCATGTAATAAAATCATAAAAACGTCATTATTCACCAATTATAAATATTTGTGTGATCAAAATTAAGTCATATAACGGTCCTAAAACTATCATATTAACATCCATATGACTTTATTTATGACCAGAAACTATAAAGCAATCACTGTATGACTCTTTTATTACTTTTAGTGTGACTAATTAATGCTGGATAAACGCCAGGCGTATAACATATTTTTTAATGATGTTTATATAATTAATCGTAATGACTTACATCATGATCCATATCTGACCGAAATATGACTTTTCAAAAAAATCCATAAAATTGTAGTTTACTTGTTGTGACCTCCCCCTCCTTTTTTTTATTTTGAATTTTTTTAATTTTATATTTTTAAATTTTATATTTTTTAACCAATGCATTACCAAATTATTTATTTTATTTATTTAGAATTATTATTTAAGTTCATATATTGTTAATTTACGTACGTTTATAAATCACATGTCGCTTGCGCCTTCAGCCAGGGATTCGAACTGTTACTTTTTGCAATATCCACATATACTCGTACGTCGCGCGTTAACCATCTATGCTACCAGTCCCATATGATTTACTTATTTACTTTTCGATATTATCAAATTAATTTTTCTTCTCTGTATATTTTTTTCTATTGAAATTTATTGTTAAAAGAAAAAGAGAGTCTGCATACAATTTAATTGTCAAGTTTTAACCTCAAAAGATTTTCAATTTTGTTGTGGTGAACAACGTTTTACAATAAATAAATTGAATTTTAATTCTAACCCCTAAAGTACGATAACATAAAACTAACCAAAGTGTATAACGTGTATTGTGCAAGAGAGTAATGACATACGTACATAATAATATAATAATATCAGTTTATAATAACAAAATAAAATTTGTCTTTAAAAATTATTAATCTGGTGCAACTTCGCATTATATTAGTATATTATAAATTTATTATAATGGCGTATTCAGTAGTCCGGACCACCGAAAACAATAAACCGTACCTCTCAGTTGTCCCTAATAAATGGATTGTAGAAAATGGGTGGGTTAAGTTTGTCGACGGTTGCGCCGATGGTATCGCTGCCAAAGCAGATGGCATTGACTCCTTATATTGGCCACCAGATAAAGTCAATGATTTGTTAAGGTAACCAGATAGCGTACCACAACCAAGTTGGAAGGCAATTTTTTTTAGCTTTGAAGTGAATTTTGAAACGTTTTACTTTTTCATAATGTTTGACCTACTGCAGATAATGAAATGTAAAATTAAACGACGCGATTTGGAATGACATGTGGCCAATAAAATACAAGGAGATATGATGGAAAAATCAGAAACAGAAGAATAATGTCATGCTGAGGTTAGAAAAAAAAGAAGAATCGATAAAATGAGATCTTCTGTGCTGTTAGATTCAAAATTTAAATCACAGCTCAGGGCGATAAATGGTAAGTTATTAGTTTTTGTGGAAATATTATAAATCTAACAGCTGAACTGTTTTTAGGTTCTAGTAAATCAACTAACATTATGAAAACCAAAAGAAAACTTATTCGTAAATTGCAAGATAAGCCATATTTCAACAAAACATCAATTAAAGTATAAAACCAATCCAAAAATGGTGCGAATTCCGATTTTGAGCTACCGCCACTAAATATTTCCACAAATGATATATCGTTTATACAGGACAATACAAATAATGCTGACACAAATAGTACAATGGTTTTGCAGAAAATTCTGGAAACGGTGAATACGCTTAAAGACACCATGGAAACGAGAATGTCAGCATTAGAACTAAAAGTCCATATTATAGAGAACCAAATTGAAAAATTACCATTTTTAATGAAAGAAGCTGCCAAATAAGATTTTTGTAAATGAATTCAATCGCTTCTTTTTAACTTTTAAAAACTTCTAGGCCTTTGTTAGAAGAGTCTGCCAAAATTCAAATGGTTATAGAACAATTATATTCAACAAAAGATGATTATTTAACCAACCGAGTATCAAACGTGCAGCTTGAGGTGCCAACCGACATTGCGGGGTTTGACGTTATCGATTCTTTGTCGAAATTAGAGCAACTAGAACAGAACTTAGTTGACTCAAACTTTTCCAAAAATTTGGTAAGTAATTTTCAAATGGTTTATTTCTTAACACGAAGAACATCTTCAGATTTCTGAGACGCAATAAATCAATAAAGTAAAACTTTATTAACTTGAATGAATTAAAGACATATTTATTTTATTTTTATTTTATATTTATAAATTTATTTTATGTAAATAAACTGACTGAATTAATATATTTTATATAAAAAAAATATTGGTTTGTTTAATTATTTCAAAGAAGTATTATGTAGATATTTAGAAAGATGTAATCATTTATTTTAAATGTTTGTTGTTGATCCTAAAATTTAATGGACAAATGTTTTCGTTTTTTATTGCAACTAATTTGCATAATATTGAATCAATCGGAAACAATTCACTCGCACTAAACTCCGTGCAATTTGTGGTATAAAATACATTAATAGTGGAAGATTCTATTTTGTCCATGAAAAAATCATCGCGATTTTTTATCTTATGTCCATAAATAAAGTAGCTTCCATTTATTGCAATAGCATACTCCATTGCAATGATATCTTTGTTTAAGCCTAGGAACCACTTATTTTCAAATGTATTTTTTAAAATTAAATTGTTTCTTAGTTTTACACACAAAAATTTTTTGCAGTTTGATTCACTAGTTTTTAAAGGTACTATAAAAAGTGGATATTTTTTTTTTAAACCAGAGGAGCAGTATACGTTTGGTTACTTCAGAAAGTCGATTTGCTAGTTGTACCAGTGGTAAGCGCCCATTCTTTATTTTCTTTTTAATTTGATACAGTGCATTCTCAACCTCATCCGCTATATGACAAAAGTTATGAGGATTTGACGTTACGTGGTCCGGATAAAGAAAGGTATAGTTATCAACGAAATGTTCTGATAAAGTCCTTCCTAATGGCCAGTATATTTTATAGTAATCAGTGGCACAGAATAATACAACAAAATTATAGTAGTCGTCCACAAGTAAATGATTTTTTAGGACTACAATCCCTATATAGTTTAAGAAAGATGCAAGCTCGCTTCCTTTCCAAAAGGCAAGAATATCTATTCCCCTTACTCCGCGATGTATTTCATCAGGCAATTTAATATTTAACAATTTTTCATTTATTATTTGTATTGTTTTGGAATCCCATTTCGTACTGTATCCTAAACTTCCTTCCTTGAAGCCCACTAAATAACGTTTTACTATGCCTAGGGGTAAAGAATGTAGCGCATCTACAATTATTATATCTTCAATCATATCCAATGATTGAATTTGTAATAACGGTGTTATAATTAGTTCAAATTTTGTTCGACAAATAGGTTCCTCGGGTACTTTTATTTTATAGTTTATGTGATGTAATCCATAATTTCTGGATCGAAAGCCCTCATTTGTCCTAAGAGGAGCGTGTTGATTGTGGAAAACTGTTGTATTAGAAGAATGAGAAAATTCTCCTACTGTAGTGCATTTTAAGCATCCATGCTTTCCATTAAAATATGACGTTCCTTTGATAAATGATCGTGCCGGTGTGTCACATAAAAAACATCGAATTTTCACTTCCAGTTTGTGACTATTTATTTCTAATCCATTGTCAATGATTGGAATTATTTCATCTACGAATGGAGTTAAAAATTCTTCTACTATTTTTGGTTTGGTGTATCCATAAAATACTCCAATTACCATAGGTTGAAATTCTGGTATTTCAAAAATATAAAAAGAATAGGCCAAAATTCTGCTTTTGAGCTTCGGAAAATTGGCAATCCATCAATATTTATGTTTAAAGAGATCGACATAATTTTCCTAAGATTAATTTTCCTGATGCCAATATTCTCCTCCTTCTATTTGAATGAATGTGTGGGCTGTGTTACGAGGAGTTTGCATTATCGTCCTTGGATCGTTTAGAAGTTTAGCTTCAAAATTTTTATTTAGATAATTTATCAACGGTTTCAGGGCGGCCTGGTTAATATTAAATTGGTGAGTCCAGGATTTAAGAAATTCGTTTAATGGTATGTCATCTTCATTACTAACGGGTGTTTGTGAATCATTATCTATATCATTGTTTTCAATTTCGTCCGTAATATTTTCGTTTGGACTAAAATAGCCGTCATAATTACTTGCATCAATTGTATCACTACTGATACTATAGCTTTTATGCTCATAATCACTTAATGCGTTAACATTAGAAAAAAAAACAATTTTGAACATTTGTATTATTATCCACTTGGCCGGATTGAATGGGTATTTCTTGAAATCCTGATGACGTTGGACAGTCTATTGGCGATACCTCATTTTCCAAATTATGTTGCATTTAATTGAAACTAGTTCCAACCATTTTATTAAATATTGACAACTTTTCTAATGCTATATTTTTTAAATGCCGCTGATATTTTCCACTTTGTTTTAATTTTTTCCAATTGAACGAAAAATTTTTTGCTTTATTCATTTTGAATTTAATATTTATTAATTTTTATTATTTCATTCAAGTTAATCTGCGATAAATGTCACAAATGTTGAAAGTACTGTATGACCTAATAAAAACTTTATACGAATTAAAACTAGATTGAGGCATATTTCGATCATATTAGCAATAAAATGAAAACAAATGACCAACTAAAACTATGATTGAATAATGATCATTTTATTTTTTAGTCCATTGAGGATATTCAATATATGATTCATTATGGCTATGTATCACGAAAAAAACTAATATATCATTTCTAACTGTATATCGACTAGAACAATGACCACATTGTGATCTACAAAACAGCTTAAAAAATTTACATTTTAAATAGCCATCGAAAAATTCAATATATCAGTCCTTATGACTTCGTGTCATACACATAACCCATTTATGATGTTTTACTGGTAATTAGCCAACCGAATTATGATGTCCACTTTTAAATTGACTAACTTAGGACCGATATATGATCAAAGAAAAAATATTATATGACTTAAGGTTTACTGGGCTGTGATTATTATTTCTATTTCTAATATAATTTTTCTATGAATTTTTATTTTATGAATTCAAGTTAATAAATATTTTGTTACAAAGTTAATTATATTATTATTATCTGCTAAGTATCCGCTAAGTTAGTTGTGGAACCGGAACCAAGTAAAATTCAAACAAATGGCTCATTCTATGTATATTGGCTAAATCCGAGGTGACCTGATAATTTCATAAATTTTATATTATTGTCGTCTATTGTCGACGTGTCCTAACAAAGTAATAGAGGTTATGAGTAGGACACGTCGGCATTTGCAGACAGACTCTCCAAATTGAGTTTTTAATGCCAGATGCATATTCATCCAATTTTGATCTATCAAATAACTAATCTTAAACCGAAACTATAACATGTGCCATTCTGTGAGCATTTTCTAAAAATGTTATGTCCGCGAAATGGTTAATACAATTATGTATGTAAAAAGACAGAGTCCTTTGCTATTTAGTGAATTTGTAAAGATCAGTATCCTTACTCCGATCAACTCTTTCTCCCGGTCTGCTTATAATAGTTCTAAGAATTTAAATGGTTTCCTGATGAAGTATTAAAATTACGATAAAACCTTAAATATTTTTAAAAGGTATTTTGTACAAACTATAGACGTTTAAATATTGAAAAGTTGTAATAAAAATATTCTTAGCTTAGGTAACAAAAGGGCAACCAAAGAAAAATTCCACAATCACAAAACGCATCAATGAACTGAACATTAAAAAACTATTACCAAAAATTCCACAAAATATTCCGATGAAATCGTTTAAAATTTAATTAGCCCCAAATCCCCACAAAAAAAACATCAAAAAATGTACAAAAGCACAAAATTTCCTCGAAACTCAATTCACTTGAGTGTAAGAGTAAAAAATTTAAATAGTTACAAAAGGATAAAAATTTAAAAAAAAAAAAATCGTTGAATCCTTTTTTATTAAATTAAAGTATTTGTGCTTAATACAAAAAATTAAAAAAAAATAAAAAACAAAATCTTCTTCTTAAAACAATGTACAATAATAAGAAAAATTTCCATTTCAAGATTAACAAAATATTTAAATATAATATATAATAAAACAAAGTTATTTACAAACAACAAAAAGGATAGCATAAAGGCGCCTTATTATGACATATATGGAATAATATTTTAATGAAATGAATATTTAATAAGCTTTTATAATAATGAAATTAAAATAATTAAATCAGAACCAAAAAAAATTACAAAACAAAAGAGCAAGCAGCACCCATGGCATTTGAATAATTTTTGTTTCCCCAAATTGTTTTTCTTCTGCATATTTAATTATAAGGATTAGAAATTTGTGTATATTACATATTAATAAACGTAATAATTGAAATCAATTTTTTATTTATATTGTTTAAGAGGAATGTAAAGAATATATGAATTCTTTTGTTTTTGACATTAAGTTGTTTTAAGCGATTTCTTATCCAATTTTTTTTTTTTTTTGCTATACAACTATATACGTTTATTTATGGTACAGCAAGTAAAATATATATTTTATGAAAGAAACGTGCTCTGAAGTAGATTATAAATAATAATAATAATAATAATAATAATAATAATAATAATAGAAGTAATAATAATAAGAAATAAATAAATAAAATGATGACATGTGTCGCTTTATTTAACATTTATGAGGGAAGAAGTTGTTGTATTCTGATTAATAGAAATACTGAAATAAAGACATAAATATTTCGGAACGTACATACATAAGCAGACACGTTCTTAAGACGAAGATTGAATCAATCTAAATCGATATCGATTTGATCGGAATTTGACATGTACAACACTTAATAAAATTTTATAGATTTACATAATAAAAAAAAAAAAAACACTGTACCATTTTCTTCCTCAATTGTTCGTGACGTTGATGTCTCCGATGACGTTGTTGTTATAACAAATACTAATAGTCCTAATAAAATGTAACATATTTGATTGAAAATAATTAAAATTTTGGCGAAACTCATAATTTATGTAATTTTAGTGGTAAATTATATAATTTCAATTTTTTTATTTTTATTATAATATTCATTGTTTGTTTTATAAAACAATTCACTTAATTAATAAACTTTTTAGCCACTATAATAATTTATTTTTAATTTTATATAAAACACTTAACACACTTTAATTATAATTAATTACAATAATCACCAAATATATTTATTTCACAGATATTTAAAACAATTTTTTATATACACTTATTAAATCACGACCAACGAGCTTTTAAATGATTTTCTAATATTTTACAATACAAATTAACTATATACTAATTAAAATAATATTTTTTTTTGTTTTATATATAATTTAACTAAATTAATATCAAGAAATGTTAATTCGTTACGATCTCAATAACAACTGATAAAAAAAACTTTTGGGAATTATTTTATTTTTATTTTTTCGTTACAAAAATAAAAAATAAAAAAAAAACGGAAAATGGAAAATAAAAAATTCCGTTTTTCTTCTTTTGTTGTATTAGTGCTGGATGTCTGCTGTTGTGTATTATTTTTCTTCTCGTCGTGAATAATGATGTTGCGAGTCGTGTTGAATGGAACAAAAAAAAAAAAAAAAAAAAAACACCTAAAACACAATAGACGCTGGGAACAATTAATGTTTTTCTTTTATTTCTTTTTTGTAAATACAAACGACACTGAAAAAATGTGTAACACAACATTTCCATGATTGCAATACACAAGTAAATTGGAGGAGAATTTTTTGTGTGCAGATTGTGATTCGGCGCACAATATTTTCAGCGCGCTTTATATATCGTAAAAAAAATTTTACTGGATATAAAGCTTTGTGTACTTCCACAAAAATTCCAATGGAAGATATTTCGTCTTGTTTTGATATTAAGAAAATTTGTATGTGCAGAGATTAACACCCAAACTCGCATGTAAATATATCTATGTATATAGATAGCGTTGATATACAGAAAATTCGCCGAATTTCGCGCTTTATTTATATGAAATATATGTCGTTTGAAAATATTATGCGTAGACTTATGTTATTATGTAACATTGGAAAAAAACATATTAAATTAATTTGCAAAAAAAAAAATTTGGATAGCTCGAGGCTAAATTTTAAAGTGTCATGGTAATTCCAAGATTGGATAAGAAAATAAATTCAATATTATATATTGCACAAGCTCAACTTCATAATATTAGCGCTCGCCAACATTATACACCAAATTCGAAGAAGTCGATTTTTTTTGTGTATAAACACGTATTATGTTTGTCCAAATAATTGTGGATAAATACATAGATGGCAAAGATCTGGAGAGATGTACAAAAATTCTAGGTATAATTAAGATATACAATATAATTGCAATTATTATGTTTCACAGAAAAATCAATATTGCCAATCAGTATTCATTTGTATAATATATACCAGGATGTTTTTAGAATAATAATAACATCAATGTATTGATGAAAATATTCACGAAAGCCTTTAAAAAAAAAAAAAATTGGGGTATGATGGGAAAATATTTGGTGCGTATACGACTTTGAAATGTTATTTAATTTTATTTGACAATCAATATACAACTAAATGAGATATAGGTACAAATGTCTGAGAACTGAAGGCAACAAATCTGATAGATAAGCTAATTAAACCAAATGATTAAGTTTGATTGATTGATTTGGATGTACGGCCAAGCATTGAGCAAAAACTCCCGGGCACACACCATACACCCGTTTTACGTATAACAAAACCTAAGGAGAGGATATGATTCACATAACAGAATCTAACTTTGGAATCCTGATGCACCTTAAGCAACATTCTTAGCAAATAAATAATAGTCTAGTAATATTCGCGGCACTTCAAAGGGGAAGATTCGCATACTGTAAGTTTCAATGTGGTCCACCAGATTTGTACTAATCATAGCAAATGTGGCTTGGCGTTGTTGCTGTCCTATAATGAATAATAATTAATGTCACCACCAAGATTAAAATTGTAAAACATTAATTATTTTCTGCACTATAAATTCCGATCTGATGTTCCTGTAGTTAATTATCATTAAATACTTAAACGGTTTTTGGGTTTCATCTTAAATTTATATGGCAATCAAATTAAAATGTCTTCAGTATAGCCATAATGATCTTACCGCTGCACTTGAAGAAATAGGAAATGGGATGACCATATACGCAGCAAGTAAAAAATGCAAAATTCCAAGATTTTCTGTATAAGCAAAGAGATGAATGTGCTTTAAATGCCCTCATAGATCATCCAACTATTTTAACTGTTCCAGAAGAAAGACCAATTTTCGGATATTATTCAGCTCTTACTGAAAAATTTAGAATGTGACAAAAAATGTTAAAGAGGGAAGGCCCGGTAGACAATTGCACAAAGGATTTTTGAGAAGAAATCTCGAGATATCTAAGAGAGTCACGCAGCGTTTAATTAACAGCCGTGTGCTTATTAGAAAAGAGGATATATGTGACTGGTTTAAACAAATTAATCGCTATATGACACACAACAAAATACCTGCAGTCACCTCCGATCCGGATCGGATGTTTAGTTGTGACGAAAAATTGTATATAAAAATACAAAAGAATACCGTTTGCGTTAGGCCGAAAAACGCCCAGAGGCTGGGGTATGAGTTGCTCCTATTCTAGGTGAATGACCAGAAAACGGAGCCAAATTCCCAGTAATATTATTTTTAGATGGTCATATATTTCATCTATCACTAAGTTTAAGTGAGTTTGGCAAAGAACATCAGTTAATATTGGTAGCGCTTTCTCCGAGCGCAACACACCTTTTACAACCGTTAGATGTAGGCATTATTCGTCCTCTCAAAAATGAGTGGAAAATGGCTGTTCATATAACTGGAAGTGGAAAAATGAAGGGAAAAAACTAAAAAAGAAGATTTTGCTCCGGTTAACTGAGGAAAAATAATTAAGCATCTCGAATTAAACACTTCAACTCCCATTACCAGCAGCAACCGAAGACGACCAAAATCGTTTTTAAAAACTTTTGAATCGGAAAATCAACTACAGTTCTTCAAAATAATGAAGGCGTTTTGCGAGGAGTAGAAGAGGACGAAATTTTATTCAATGTTTGGATTAGCTTGATTATTGCACAATTAGTGAGAAAATCAATTGCATTTACATATATTGGAGAGCCTCAGCAACAAGAGTCATTCACCAATGCTGATATCGATCAATTATGGGAAAATATTGAGGGAGTAGGTGACGTAAAAACGTTAACAGTAGAAAACCCAACAGGAAAAGAAATCTTTAAAATTTCACCCAAAATAAAAATACAAAACAATTCAGTAGGATTTTTATGCAAATGTAGAAACCCCCCGAAAAACAAATCGATAAAGAAGAAATGAAGGAAAAACTAGAGCGGAAGCTAAAAAAGGAAGCCCAAAACTGTTTAAAAAAACACCGTCAAAAAAAATCCAAAGTCAAAAATGTAGAACCTGTTGAATATATCTCTCCAAAGATCAGACAACTGATGATTTGTAATTACGTGTTAATACGGTATGAGGGAGAATATTTCCTGGATATAGTTTTAGAAACCAAATCGACTGAAGATTTATTAAAAGTGATGAGAATTATCTGCCCAATTGGAAATGGCCGGAGAAATGGCTGGTTCATTTCTGAACCAATATTATTATATTCGCAAAGAATTTATTGCGTACCTAAAATACAAAAATTTAGAGTTTAAGTTTCATATTTACGCACTAATTATTTGTAACCACAGCAATCAAGAATTATTTATTTATTTTTATGTTATACTTATACTTTTGTTTTGATATAGTGCTTAATAGAATTAAGAATCTTTATTAGTTCAACAAAGTGGTCAGGTATGAAGTTGCTCGGGGGATTCAAGTTGGCTCTTGCGGCCAGATCCGTAACTTGCAGCTTCCATAAGTGCTCGTGTTACCCCACGTGGTAACCGCTGTTAACTAGATTGTTGTTTCATTGGCTTCTAGGCTAAAACACGGCGCTAAAGGAGTCAACCTAAAACAAGTCGCTGGGCTGGGTTAAGGTGTTAATCGTACCGTGCCGTTAATCGATTAGACTGGGGGCCCACATTTAAAACTAGCTCAGTCGCTAACGGTGGATCCGGATACTTGGCGAACTCCGGATTAAGTAGCCTTATCTGTGTACTGGGGATCTCTGCACAGATGGACATTTCATCAGATCCAAACAAAAACACACAACAACATAAAAAGTCCGGCTCTCTAAAATATTCGAAAAATGTGGACAACGAGACTCTACTCTTTAGGCCTGCCTCTAAGTCTACAAATAATCGACAGGGCATAAGCTCAAGCAAGGCTGGTCCCTCCACTCGGGTCACCAAATCTGAGTATACAAATACAAAGCGGAGCCAAAGCACGAATGAAGCTGGTTCCCCAAAACCAACCTATAATACTAGGAGCAAGGCCTGGCGGGTCCTGGTTAAGATCAATAACATCTCGCCAGAAGACAGAACGGATAAATAAAAATCCACGCTTGCGTGGGCAAAAAAAAATTCACCAAGAAAAAGCCGGAAGGACCTGGCTCACAGCTTAAATGAAACAGATCTCAGGAGGAAAGTTCTAGAATCGCAAAGCGAACAAAACTCCAGGCTACCGCTATGAGGTCCTTTAACCAGGTCCAGCTGGTTGTGGCAGTTATTGACAAATCCCGAGAGGATGGCAGTATCACGCCCGCCAATTGGAGGAAGGCGGAAGGGCCTTTAGCCACCACCTACCTAAAAGTCCTATCGGAAAATCCAGGACCTGCTCCGACTTGTCGGGATGCGAGCTGGCACAAGTGTCAGGTAAAACTAACTGCCTGTGCAGATCAGAGGTCCCTGCTGCTTTCTAAGAAGGCAGTTGAGAGACTTGGCGATGTATGGCCCGGAGACAGGGCGTACATACATTCCTTCGGAGCCTAGTGATCCGAAGGTGATACTCCAGTTATTGCAGATTGACAACGAAGATTGGCCAACGCGCAATTGGAAAGTTGTAAAGCTCGAGGAGACAAAAGCTGACTATAGGTCAGCTGTTATCATCTTAAACAGGGAGTCACTGACTGCACTCTGGGCAGACGCCAAAACCCATATAATTTGGCATCTTGTGTCAGGTGGTACAACTAAAATTAGAAATGAATTAAATAATTCAAACTTTTGGCTTGAATTATTTAATTCGTCTCGCAACCAATTGTTGTTGTAAAATTCTCATGGAAATACGATTAATAAGCGCGTACATTTGGTGGACCGAGTTACTAGATGGGGAATTTTTGGAATTTAGAATTAAAGCAATTAGAGTAGTTTTGTAGTGATTTTTATTTTACCGTTGTCTTCATAATTTTGAAAAATAATTGCTTTGTATTGCGTCGACTTTCCAGTTAATCATTGATCAACGATTTTTGTAAATCTTCCCACCTGGGTGGTTATTTGCTTGATGCCTGATGTTGCTGCCGCCGTTGGTATGTTAATTGGTGTACTGTATGTTGGTGTTTGTTTCTCTATGGTAAACCGAACTTCTTCATTGTGACTGTGGGGCTCTGCTTCAGCTCCCATATTTAGAGGATTTGCGATCTTTCTATACTTAATCTCCTTTCCTTGCTGGCTTTATGATTGCTTGTTTTCTGTGAAACACGGTTTTATTCGATCAATCGATATGTTACTCTTTACCCCTTTTATTTCTATCTGGAAATACTTCTCTTTTCTATCGATTACTGGGAACGGACCATCATATGTTGGTTATAATGATCGCTTGCTTAAATCTGTTCTTTCGAAAAGTTCTGTGGGTTGGGCTTTGGGCTAATATGTTTGAATGCTCTTTTGTAGTATTAACCCGCTGCAAACCAGCCCTACTGAGGATGCTGCTATTTCTTCCCGGTAGGCCAATCTTAGTCCCAACAATACTGTTGGTAGTACGTGTCCACTCGTCTTTCCCGTGGCATATGATGGCCGCTTTAAGCGTCCTGTGCCATTTCTCTATCATCCCGTTTATTTTCGGATTGTACGCGGTGGTTCTTTTACGCTCCAACCCCAACATCTTCGCGAATTCCGCGAATAGCTTGGATTCGAAGCTTGACATATGTACCGCTTTCGTCCATCGTGTGTATCTATCAATTATTGTGAAACAATATCTGTGCTCTTTAGATGGTGGTACTGGACCGACTATGTCCATATGCATTTCCGCGAATCTATTGTGTGTTTAAGGATATTCCCCTAGTGGGCTTCTCGTGTGTCGTATAACTTTCGCCTTCTGGCATGGTATGCAGCATTGGACCATTTTCTTTACGTCCTTTTTTATGTCCTGCCAAATAAATTGTTTTGTCATCTCCCTTACTGTTGCTGCTACTCCTGGGTGTGCAAGTTTGTGAACCGCTTGAAACACTATTTTGCGGTTCTTTTTTGTTAAATGCAATTGGCATCGCTATGCTCATATAGTCGGCTGTCTCAGGTATTTGTATAGTTTCTAAACGTGACATGGCATCTGCTACCACGTTATCCCTTGTCGCGGCGAAGCTTTTTCTAGCTTCTGCGTGAATGCGAACATTATTGGTTTGTGGTCTGTAAATATTGTAAATCTGCGACCTTCTAACAAATGCTTGAATTTTTTTTTACGGCTGCATATATCGGCCAAATTTCTCGATCGTACGCAATATATCTCGATTGTGAGCAATTTAATTTAGATGAACAAAACTGTAATGGTTGACAATCGACTTTTTCGTTCTGGCTGCGCTGTTGTTTCACTGCACAGATTGCTGTGTCCGATGCATCGATCATTAGTGCTAGCTCCATTGTTGCCTATGGATATGCCAAACTTATAGCTCCGCTCAGTTGTCCCTTATACAATTCGAAGGCTTCTATGGCCTCTTCTGACCACTAGACTTCCCGGGTATAATTTTTCTTACTTTCCTATAGATACTGGTTGATTATTGCTTGGTTTCTACTCATGTAATCAAAATTGATCATCCCTAGGTATCTTCATTGGGGGTTAATCGTTTTTGGCCTTGGTATTTTCTCTATTTCATCGATTTTTATTGGCGTTTTCTTAATCCCATCTTTTAACATTTGGTACCCTACAAAATTTAGACTTTCTTTAACGACATGACTTTTTCTAGTTTTATCGTTAAACCGGTGTTGCACATTTTTGCAAAAACTCTCTCTAGGTATGTTGTGTGTTCTGTTCGTGACTTAGATGCTACTAGCACGTCGTCTAAGTACACGAAACAGAAGTTTAACCCTTACAGCAACATATGAAGCTTTAATAAGTGCTTCCTGAATTTCTTGAGCCGAATATCATTTTTGTAAATTCAAATAATCCAAAAGGTGTTGTGATCGCCGTTTTCTGTATATATTCCTCCTCGATCAGTATCTGGTGGTATAATTGCCCCAGGTAAATTTTTGCACCTTCTAGATGTAGCGAGAAGTCTTGAATAAATGGCATCGGGTATCGATTTGGTACTGTATTTTTGTTAAGCACCGGATAGTCTCCATAGTCTCCAAATGCAGTGGGCTACCGCATGATAGTACATGCCGACAGATCCCTTGATCTACCATATATTGGAGTTCCTTAGTCGCTATGTCTAGTTTCTCCGTATGTAATCTTTGAGGCCTGGCGAATACCGGTGCTTCAGTGGTTGTGGTACCGACTGAATAAAGCGTGGTAAGTACATGGGACAATCGTCCATGTGAAATATCGACGAGGAGTCCGGTTGGTTTTAAGAAGTCTGCATCGATTATGGGCAACTTGACTTCGGGTATAACAAATGTCCAGCTGAATTGCCTCCTGAGGCCAAGATCTAGCTGAATTCTTATTTTACCGAATGTTACTTGTTTACTCCCGTTTGCTGCATATAAATAGAAATTAACGTCATGATTTTTGCTAACCTATTTTGCGACTGGTGTCAATGATACGTGGGCTGCAGTATCTATTAAACATTTGCTGTTTGCATTGGTGGCTTTGGTTTTTTGTTTTTAATTCTTCCCAGCGTGGGTAGGTCGGCTTACAATTTTTTTGCTAAATTCTTAAACCGGTTATGGGAATAGCATAACCATGGAGCGTTGCTTTTACTTGGTGAATTATTATCTGCGGCTGGGACATTGGTTTTTGGCCTGCTGTTCAACTGGCTGCGGTATTTTATTGTATAATTTAATTATATAACCGGTGGTTTAATTGTATAATCGTTTCGTGTAGTCGGTCCGCTAAACCTGGTATTTCTTCTGCTGTTAATGTTTCAGCTGTGGGTAAAAAACTTTTCTGGGGTCGATGGGGTAACCGCTTGAGCCAATTTGTTTTACTGAGTTCGTCGGTTACGGCTGCGCCCCCGCTGGCTTGACTCCCTGGATTCATCGATGTGGTTTAATATTGCCTGTTTCAGCGTTGAATATGGCGTGGTGGGGATGGGACCAGTTATAATATCACCAACTTAATTGGAAATCCTTTCGTTCAACGAGCTTAGTAGGTAATGATACCTGGTCTATTTAGATGATATACGCGCTAAAACAAATTGTGATTCCACCATGTGGAAACATAGCTGTTGATCTTATTGGTGGTACGATTCGTGCTGAAATCGCTGCTATCGCCCCTCTCCTTGCTTCTGTTGGTGGTACTCTTGTTTCTCCTACCGGTGCGCAAGTGTTTGATGGTGGCCCACCCATGATTAACTGTTGTTCGGCTAATGCTCTGGCCATAGCTGTTTGCACCGCGTCTGCCATGGTAGGTGGTAAGTCATTGATTTCCTGCATAACTTAGACGGTTGATGTGTCCGCGTTTGTTTCGGCTGCTGATGTCGATGTCATCGATGATCCGCTGACTCGGGAGTATGGATACCTAAATCACTGCACTGGTAACCAAAATGTGAATTGTTTCCACTAATTTGTTGATAATGTCGTTCGTTTCGTCCGACTGTAATGTTAATAATAATATCCGACTTGCGTAATAGCGAAATTGGATTCATCCCAAATGGTGCGAAAGAAGCAAAAAACCAATTTTTTTTGGGATTTCAGTAATGGAAAAGGACAACTCTTCCACAATACCAGAACTGCGTAATGTCTCGAACAAATTAACTCGGAAATGAGAAAAAAATGCGTCGCCCTTTTTTTATTTAAATTGGAAAACCTCTGTGTCATAAATGTTGGCCAGATGCGTTGGTTACTCGTTGAGGTTTTGGTTATCGTTTGTTAGCCTCCAAATCGTGACTAGCCTGATTGTCTGACAAGGGCTTCTGTATCCTTAAATATAGTTATTCCTGGTTATTTCAGCTTACTTATTCCGTGAACACCTATGGTTTTGATCTTCTATGGCTTTCTCCAATGCCTCTTCTGTGGGCGCTCAATGTTTTATTTTTGTGTGTTGATCAAACTTATTATCCCGAGCTTTCCTCTGGTGTGACTGTTATTGGGATAAGTTTTTAGTTTCGTGTGTAAATCACGTTGTGGTCACGAGTTATTACGAGTGTTGCTAGTGCCTGTTTGTATAGACTCGTAATAAATTATATTTTAACCTCCAGGAGAACCTAGTCCACGAAGTATCGCCGTTAATCGCATAACTAATTGTCTATTGTTTGCGGAAAATTTTCTACATTAGGTGATAACAGTCCGAAAATTACCAGCTGACAATATGGGCATATATCAAATTGGAATATTGTAAGATTTCGCCAACCGATTAAAATTAACGGTGTCAGTATTGAAGTTTTAAACGGTTCATAATTGTGGGTCTCTGATTTAGTACACTATTTGGGCATGACACCCTGGAAAATCCTGAAACTCTAACTTCCAGTGGAGCAAAATTCAGGTCATCGTTAATTTGTATTTGGACGCAACCTTCAATCTTCCGGACACCTTCGAAAAAAAAACATTAGAAAGGAATTGTATAAATCATTATGCATACTACATTATACAGGCAACAGAAAAATGACGACAATATCATTAAAACATGTTTGCTAATAGAAACAGAAAAGAGAAAGTGAAAAGTGTTCATTCATGTTGCCACCAAAATCTAATTAATTGGATGTAAGGCTCGCCACATTTCATCAAAATGATGATGCAGCTAATAAAACCTATTAGCGCCCCTTCATATATACATACATATATATATATATATATATATATATATATATATATATATATATATATATATATATATATATATATATATATATATATATATATATATATATATATATATATATATATATATATATATATATATATATATATATATATATATATATATATATATATATACCAAAATTCCAAGTCTCTTTTTTAAGAATTAACAAGCAATCGCAAAAGGTTAAATCAATAAATTATAAGCAAAAAAGCAAACCAATATTAAAATGCATATTTGTAGTTATCGATGGTCAAAACTGTCAACAAATTCAATGATAACTTGGTACACCCAGGATAATTTATTTATTTTACAAACATTTGATAATTTCAGAACTCGCTACTTGTTACAAGGGAGGCATTTAAAATTTTGGGAATAAATTTTAATATTTTATGAAGTGACCTTCTTGTTTGACCACAATATATATTTTAGAATTTTTTATTTTTTATTAGGAAATCTGAATTTGTTTCTACTTTAACTATGCGGTCACCAAAATAACCGCATTTACGTTAATAGAATAGGTTCTTTAGGAAATCGGATGAAATCTACAATTTGATTTTTAACGGCTCCTACCATTGTCTTAGTTGTTCCATTAAGTAGAGGAAATCTATAATCGGTTTTTAATCCTGAAAAAAACAATAAGCTATAAAAATTCTACCTAAGCAATACCTAATCACTTACATTTTAAGCAATATAAGAAAAAAAAATTTTCGATCCCCTTTTCGGTGACAATAGTTAAAAATTGATTTCAATACTCCACACAACATTTCTCCCTTAATAAACCATGTACTTTTGTGGTACCAAAACCCTGTAATAACAATAAATTCAATATGACAAAAAAACACAAAATTTACGGCACTTACATCCCTTTATATAAATAACAGAATAAAATTAACTACTTGCTGTTACACAAGCTCTATATTATACCCTTTGAAAAAACCCAAAAAAAAAACGTGAATATAAAATCAAATTAACTTGAACAAGTTACCTTAACCCTTTTTCTTTTATATACACATCCACCAAACAATAAAGATATAATCGTTATATCTTTAGATGTTTCGCGATTTTTCATCTACCAGCACGCAGTGAGTGTATTTATATCCTGCAACTTGTTTTATATTCATAAGACAGTAACAAATTTCTTTTTCTAATGTACACATATACACCAAGCGAGTTGTATTTATGTATTTTAATTCAACGTTAAAATAATAACAATAATCATAATAATAGGAACAAAATTGATTATATACATGGCAAACAGTTGAACTGGAGGCGGCGGCGGGAAGGAGAATAACCCCGGATTGTACGCGAGTTAAGTAAATTTTGTTACGTTACCCAAAAAAAAAAAATGAAGAAACAAATTAAAATAAATTCAAGACATAACAGTACGAACAAAAAAAATGTAACATGGATAAATAAAAAATAAAAAATTCTATCTTTTTGTATTCTGCAAAAAAATATAACAAAAAAAAAAAAATCATGCAAAATATAACATAAATATTATCTTATTAAATTTACTACCCCTTTAAAACTTCCGCATTTTATATTGCTGGTTGTACATAATATTTTCGTATATGATGAAAATATAAAAATTTGCATGGATAAAATTTTTTGTTTTGTTATGCTTTAAGATGAACATATACAAGAAATATAAAAAATTAAAATTTTGTTATAATAAAATTATATGAAATTTTCGTGACATGTTTTTAGACAAAGTTTCCTTTTTTTGTTATTCATATGTGAGCGCGGGGCTTTATATTTGTGATAGATGTCTTATCGTGTGCGGTTTTAAAGTTTAAATTTAAGATTTCTCACTATAATTTTGTAAACACTGTATTGAATTCGCTTACTGCATTCAAGACAAATATGTTGTAACCAGCACATTTATATGTAAACGTTTACTCATACAATACGCGAACTTATTACAAATATTTTCTAAATAAGCTTTACATATTGTAGATATATACATAAGTATAGAGTATTCATAAGCAAAAGCAAATTCAATTTCATATTTTATTCAAACAATATGCATTTTTATATATTTAGCTTACATACTCAACATAAAAGACGTTATAATAAAGTTTGTATGTCTATGAACTTTCATATCAAATTTTGCCAACAGCTATAGCCATACATAAACAAGTAGGATCTACTCGTATACAATAACAAAAAGTAATTTGCTATATGTCTAACTGAACATATTTGTGACGAGACCCACAAAATGAAAGAAAATTTTGTAATTGCAATATGATTTCATTTGTACATTGTGTGTAAGGTGACAGATTCATAATAATCTATCAATTTTTCATGTTTATTATCAAATATTTGATATTCATCCCTTGTTCTATAACATCTCATAAATTTAAGAAAACATTTTATTCTTTTCGAATATAAATGAGAAATGTAATCATGTCTGTGTATATGCTTAAGTAGAAGTATTCGTATGAGGAATGAAAATATGGAAAAAAGATACAATAACAAAATGTACCAATATGTTTTTTATGTATGGCTTAGGAATTTCTTGTTAAAAAACAAAACTTAGCACAGACAATTAGTTTTAGAGATGAAGTGAACGCACGTGTCATAGACCGTAGATAGTTAAGTAGGTTTGGTTACTTAAAATCAGCAGATTAGCAGATTAGTCAGTCATGTAAATTTGCTAAATTATAGTTAAAAGTCGGAAAAGATAAAGATTTAAATATTAATTTTCAAATTAGTAAAATTGATTGAATTGATTCTTAAAAATTGCTTGAAGAATTAATTTAAAACCATATAAATTCTTAATATTTAAAATTTCTTAAAAGTCGCAAAAAAATTGCGCACCAACGCTAAACAGCTTTTAGGATTGTTGATTTTATTTTAGTATGTGAAATATAAACTTCAATAATAAAATTAAGGTGTGGCCAACAGGCAACTTTTTTTACTAACGGGAATTTTAAAAAACTTGACGGGAGGTTCTCATCAAGCGACAAAAAAATAACGCGATTTTTTTGAATATTTTTTTTTTTTCGTCGAAGGAAGTAAATAAACAACTTGAGGTTTTTGACACTTTATTTATTGTGTCACACGTTCGCCACTCAACCATTTCTGCGATATGAGTCTTTAAATGCTGATACGTCACGTATATGCGACATGAGTCTTAAGTTTGTACAATAAACCGTAATTTAAATGAATTTTAACGCATTAAAATGAATTTTAACGCAATTACTAAGATGTCTAAAGTAGTATTTGCGTTAAAAGATATTTTTAATAGAACTATTCAACATTTTAAAGCAACCTGCACAAATTGAAAAATTATACCAACATAAAATTCACTAAAATAACGGACTTAAATGTACATATATAAGCACGTGTTTTGCTTTACTTATATAAAATTCGCTATATCAAACCGACTAAATGATAAATAAAATAATTTTATTTTCTGAATTCGAAAATGGCTGTTATGTTAAAGGTAAGCTTTTCAGAACTTAGTTTATAATTTATTACGGTTTTTTGTGAAATTTCTTTATTATTTAACTGTCTATGGTAGTTTTTGTAGTGCAATTTTAGCACGACGTTAGTGAATAATCGGATATTCAAGATGACAAGTAAGTCGATAGATAAGTATTCGTATTTAGCACATATTTATTACCCCTACGTTTTGCCGTACATAGGCCCCGCTTAAATGTCCATTAAACCGTTGCCCCTGGGTTAGTTGTTGATATATTTACAGGTTATGTTGACTCTTAAAGATGTTCAGTTGCAAACTGATTTTATTTAAACTGAGTTGATTAAACTGATTTTATTTAAACTCCTTTTACCGAACTGATTTTATTTAAACTCCTTTTACCAAACTGATTTTATTTAAACTCCTTTTACCAAACTGATTTTATTTAAACTCCTTTTACCAAACTGATTTTATTTAAACTCCTTTTACCAAATTGATTTTATTTAAACTGATTTTATTAAACTGATTTTATTTAAAGTCCTTTTACCAAACTAATTTTATTTAAACTCCTTTTACTAGACTGATTTTATTTAAACTCCTTTTACAAAATTGATTTTATTTAGACCGATTTCATTAAATTGATTTTATTTAAACTCTTTTTACCAAACTGATTTTATTTAAACTCCTTTTACCAAACTGATTTTATTTAAACTCCTTTTACCAAACTGATTTTATTTAAACTCCTTTTACCAAATTGATTTTATTTAAACTGATTTCATTAAACTGATTTTATTTAAAGTCCTTTTACCAAACTAATTTTATTTAAACTCCTTTTACTAGACTGATTTTATTTAAACTCCTTTTACAAAATTTATTTTATTTAGACTGATTTCATTAAACTGATTTTATTTAAACTCCTTTTACCAAACTCTGATTTTATATAGGCTGATTTAGTTAATCTGATTTTATTTAAATTCCTTTTACCAAACTGATTTTATTTAAACTCCTTTTACCAAACTGATTTTATTTAAACCCCTTTTACCGAACTAATTTTATTTATACTGGTTTCATTAAACTAATTTTATTTATACTGATTTCATTAAACTGGTTTTATTTAAACTCCTTTTACCAAACTGATTTTATTTAAACTCCTTTTACCAAATTGATTTTATTTAATCTGATTTCATTAAACTGATTTTATTTAAACTCCTTTTAACAAATTGATTTTATTTAGACTGATTTCATTAAACTGATTTTATTTAAACTCCTTTTACCAAACTGATTTTATTTAAACTTATTTTACCAAATTGAATTTATTTAGACTGATTTCATTAAACTGATTTTATTTAAACTCCTTTTACCAAACTGATTTTATTTAAACTGATTTCATTAAACTGATTTTATTTAAACTCCTTTTACCAAATTAATTTTATTGAGACTGATTTCATTAAACTGATTTGATTTAAACTCCTTTTACCAAACTGATTTTATTTAAACTCCTTTTACCAAATTCATTTTATTTAGACTGATTTCATTAAACTGATTTTATTTAAACTACTTTTACCAAATTGATTTTATTTAATCTGATTTCATTAAACTGATTTTATTTAAACTCCTTTTACCAAATTGATTTTATTGAGACTGATTTCATTAAACTGATTTTATTTAAACTCCTTTTACCAAACTGATTTTATTTAAACTCATTTTACCAAACTGATTTTATTTAAACTCCTTTTACCAAACTGATTTTATTTAAACTTCTTTTATCAAATTGATTTTATTTATACTGATTTCATTAAACTGGTTTTAATTAAACTCCTTTTACCAAACTGATTTTATTTAAACTCCTTTTACCAAATTGATTTAATTTAGACTTATTTCAATAAACTGATTTTATTTAAACTCCTTTTACCAAACTGATTTTACTTAGACTGATTTCATTAAATTGATTTTATTTAAACTCCTTTTACCAAACTGATTTTATTTAAACCCCTTTTACCGAACTAATTTTATTTATACTGATTTCATAAAACTAATTTTATTTAAACTTATTTTACCAAACTGATTTTATTTAGACTGATTTCATTAAACAAATTTTATTTAAACTTATTGTACTAAACTGATTTTATTTAGACTGATTTATTTAAACTGATTTTATTTAAACTCCTATTACCAAATTGATTTTATTTAGGCTGATTTCATTAAACTGATTTTATTTAAACTCCTTTTACCAAACTGATTTTTTTTAAACTCCTTTTACCAAAATGATTTTATTTAGACTGATTTCATTAAACTGATTTTATTTGAACTACTTTTACCAAACTGATTTTATTTAAACTCCTTTTACCAAAATTATTTTATTTAGACTGATTTCATTAAACTGATTTTATTTAAACTCCTTTTACCAAACTGATTTTATTTAAACTCATTTTACCAAACTGATTTTATTTAAACTCATTTTACCAAACTGATTTTATTTAAACTCCTTTTACCAAACTGATTTTATTTAAACTCATTTTACCAAATTGAATTTATTTAGACTGATTTCATTAAACTGATTTTATTTAAACTCCTTTTACCAAACTGATTTTATTGAGGCTGATTTCATTAAACTGATTTGATTTTAACTCCTTTTACCAAACTGATTTTATTTAAACTCCTTTTACCAAATTGATTTTATTTAATCTGATTTCATTAAACTGATTTTATTTAAACCCCTTTTACCAAATTGATTTTATTTAATCTGATTTCATTAAACTGATTTTATTTAAACTCCTTTTACCAAACTGATTTTATTTAAACTCATTTTACCAAACTGGTTTTATTTAAACTCCTTTTACCAAACTGATTTTATTTAAACTTCTTTTATCAAATTGATTTTTTTTATACTGATTTCATTAAACTGGTTTTATTTAAACTCCTTTTACCAAACTGATTTTATTTAAACTCCTTTTAGGTGGTTTGGCGACTATTGGAGGGGGGGATCAAAGTTGATTAGATTAATCTACCAGCTCCGTAACCTTCCAGTAGGGTGCGCATCACGTGAGCTGTTCTTGTCTTTTCATTAGGCAGCTGCGTGATGGGTACAATTGTGTAAGGGGTAACCTGTTCACAGTTCGCAAGTATACGTACTGCCTCCTCGTGGCAACCACTGGTAACTAAGGCCACTTGGCACATTTTAGGCCATTTGGCACAGGCTAAAGTACGGCGCTAAAGGAGAAAACCTTGACAAAAAACCCTAATCTAAGGTGGAACAGCATATGCCGAAAGATGAATGGCTGATAGGTTAATCAGCCCAAAATATGCGGACTCTGGATACCAGGCACCCTTCAGTTTTATTTAGCCTTCCTGTAGTAAAGCTGGGTGACCTACAGGTGATTTGCAATTCCGAGCAACTCGTAATAGTAAAATCAAACGGAATACGGGGCAGGAGTAGGAATATATGAAAGTGGGACAACCCTCTCGAGGTCCTTGAGCTCCAATGCTACCGTCTTTCTAGCGGAACTACATGCTGTAGTAAACATCTGGGAGGGAGAGCAATAAGCCCAGATAGAATGTATCACGTACCGGGAGGCAGTATCGTCAGGTTCATTAAGAACCTGAATATTGACTGGACGGATAATTAAGCAGGGGCCAGCACAATAGATCTTTTAGGTCGCAGTGCGAAGTGGCTTATCGCCCGCATGGCCCCCCCAATAATAATAATAATAATAATAAACTACTTTTACCAAATTGATTTTATTTAATCTGATTTCATTAAACTGATTTTATTTAAACTCCTTTTACCAAATTGATTTTATTTAGACTTATTTCATTAAACTGATTTTATTTAAACTCCTTTTATTAAATTGAATTTACTTAGACTGATTTCATTAAATGGATTTTATTTAAACTCCTTTACCAAATTGATATTATTTAGACTGATTTCATTAAACTAATTTTATTTAAACTCCTTTTACCAAACTGATTTTATTTAAACTCCTTTTACCAAATTGATTTTATTTAGACTTATTTCAATAAACTGATTTTATTTTAACTTCTTTTACCAAACTGATACAATTTAAACTCTGTTGCGATCCAACACTGTAGCAGATATTTACTACTACTACTATGATTGACTTCAAATATAAAATGAAGAAATAATTGTTAGTAATGTAAATCCAACTTAAAGTTATATACATAGAATTAATTCTTATCTCATATAACATTTCATATATTTAATAATTATCCTGAAATAATTCAATTTTGTAATTAATTTAATTTAAATTTATATAATTATTGCTTACCTTTTGTTTATGTAGAATTGACATTTAATTGACATTTAAAACCATACAAATATGAATTGAATGTAACATAATTTATTTTGAATTGCCATCTATTGGTTATAATATAGGTATATAATAATTACGAATGCGTTCCATAATTATTTAGCTTAAACTCTGACGTAAAAATTTAGTAATATCTGAGTCAAAATTGATTCGTCATTAATGTTAATTAAGTAAGTGTAAGAAAATTGGTGAATTTAAAGTGTTAATGGCTTAAAAATCAAAATCAACGCTTAACTTTCAACGTCGCAATAAATCAATCGTGTTTTGATACCAAATCACAATATGGCGGCTGCTGGGATAATACAGAAACGTGCACTGAAAAAAACTATGGGTAAAATTCCCTATTTTTGACGTGTTTTTTAACCATAGTTATAGGCGTTTTTGGGACAACAAGAAATTCTTGTTACATGTTCTATATTTTTCTAAACTATCAAATGGACGAAATTTCTGATTATATAGGAAATTAAACTATTTTAAAAAATGTAATGGAACAGATTGTGTGGAATTTTACCTATAGACTATTGGCGATCCTCCTTAACACATTCGAGAGAAAAGCAGTACACATAGAAATAAATTACTAATAATATAAATAAAACTCCTATAGGTTTGGCAATATCAAAAATAATTGGGCCGTAAAAGCAACAACTTTTATTGATAGAAATCCCATTTACTCTGTCAACAAGTCTATACTGATTGTCACCAGATTTAACGAAAAAGGACCAATGCACATATTTATATCCAGTTAATATTGGAGCTCAGTCTCGACAAAGAGGTAGGTTTACTATACTCTCAGGAATATTATAGGTGGTATGCCAAAACTTTTAAGAGATTTACATATAAAAGAGTAATTGTAGGACTCACTTACCTATTTAGATAGGTGGATATTTATTTCTCAATTTTGTTAATATAAATCTGAATATAATGGCGTATACGTTCATTTTAATATTATATTATTTTATTATACACACATGAATAAAATACAAAAACAACTTTTTATAATAAATTAAAATCGTGTAACTAAAGCTGTTAACATTTGTTTATTCTTTATTGCCCTCGCATCCGTTTGATCGTAAGCGTGCAAGTAATAGGCAAACAAATGGCTTCAATCAATATCATTTTCAACATTAATTGGAAAAGATAAAAAAAATATTTGAAAGAGATACAGCTGCACAAAAGTTAAGCTATCCTGACGTATGGCGATGACTGCGTCAGAATTGCTGACTTCCGATGGTGTTGTTACGATATCTAAAATTAAAAAGAAGATTAACAAATTTTATTTGACCGGTTGAATTTTTTGCAAACAAAATCAGTATTCGCTGAGTTTGGTTGAAACAGCTCTTACCAGTAGTACAACAGTTGTGCTCTGCAATCCGCTTTTTGATAATGCTTTAATTTAACAAATGAGAGGCCATCTTTTTCTTCTTCTGCAAAGAAATAGTAGAGCAAACAAAAAAAAAAAACAGAAGGGGTGAGGTTAACTTTTACCAAAATTAGGCATTCCAACAAATTATATTCATAAGCCAAGATAACTTCATTTTTACTTCAAACATTAAATATTATGATTCAGTTTATTTGTAATAGATTCCAGTTATTTTATTCTTAATTTAAATATTGTTTTATTATATTTAAACCTACTGCAACTTGATATTTCATATTTTACAATATATTTATTAAATTTATATGTATTCACTATTTTTAAAATTTTTGTTATTAAAAAATGTCGAACTATGAAATTACAAATCTATATGCAAAAGTGTATTTTGAAAACTCAACCAAAAAAGACACAAGTGCACCTATTCGATCGAAAATCACAATAAGAACTATGCTGCAACAAGCATTTGTTTTCAATTAGATAAAAACCTTTACAATATTCATATACCTACATTACAGGAGAAGTACCAATAGATAATGAAAAATTACTCTAACTTTAATTACTTTATACCAATAAGTTTAGTAATATTACTATTTTTATAGATTTACAATAATTCGGTTTCTTCTACCAAATAAGATGGCCGACCAATATAGATTGTTGGCGTACCCATAATGAACCACCTCACAATAAATGTTGCGTTTATGAAATTTTGCAGAGGACTCTATGGCATGACGAAATTTGCAAATATGGCGTTTGATTAAATTAGAAATACCCAACTAATTTATAATTTTATTAATTAATTTACTTACCTGCGTAGAAGCACATATAATTTGATTATAACTTTAAGCGAATTGTAGTTAAACTTCTCTCGCTTAATTTGTACTGTTTTATTTAAAATAAACAGCGCTAAACTACGTTCCAAAATAAAACACTAAATTTGTATATTTCAATAATTATTAAATGGCACTTTAAAAGAGCGTTAGCGGAACTATATTTATAGGTAAAATATCTAATAATTTAGTTGAGCTCATTAATTGTCTAAAGTTACTATATTTATTGCGATACAACCAATATCGAATAGGGTTTTTATCTAAATAATGTAATACCTATCCAAACTAAAAATTTATTTAGAATATCCAAAATATAATGGAAAATTACCTGTAGACTATTTCATTTTCAACAACATGATTAGAAATTATGTCTTGTAGCTTGGAAAAATTACTTTAAATTTAGGAAAATACCCTAAATCATATTTTTCTATATTTTATTTGCTTAAGACCAATACACATTTTTCTCAGTGTGGTCGCGTTCTCGGCTGTTTAACTAAGGCAACCACGTTTGTCGATAATATTGATACCAAACACAACGATTGAAGAGCTCGAAGTCAGGCTTAGTAAACTTGAATCATTGTGGGTCGAGTTTTGGCTTATCGAAGAAGAATTGTTACTACTACCACAGCACACATCAAAATCCAAAGATTTTGAAGAAAAAAACTTCAAAACTCAAGCAGTAGGTAATGACGCGTGAAATTAGAAAACGGACACTAGATTTATCCAACACAAATAACGAAGATTTAAACGCCACCATAACGAACATGTATTCTCAACAAAGGGCATATTTAGGATCATTGCACGATAGATATATTAATACGAATAGTGAACTCAAACTTCCGAGAATTAACATTCCGCCATTCGATGGCAAACATGCTGAGTGGCCATCTTTCAAGGATTTATTTGAGGCTACAGTCCATCACAAAGAAACTATACCACGAGTTCATACATTTCAATTATTGAAGGAGCTTCTAAGGGAGATGCGGCTAGACTGATTAGCCATTTTTTAATTACTGATGCCTGTTACAACGAAGCCTGGGACCAACTTAAAAAGCGATATGATAAGAAACGTACAATAGTTTGCACCATAATTAAGCAGTTCCTGGATCAGTAATCGATACGACATTCATCATCAAAATTCTTGCGAACACTGACTGAAACTTCGGATGAGCTGTTACGAGGTTTAAAGGCACTAGGACCGGAGTGTGAGTCGCGTGATCCATGGATAGTGCATATAATTTTAAACAAATTGGATGACGAGACAAACGAACAATGGGCAACACATTCCGTAGATTCTGATATGCCGAGTGTCGACAGTTTCTTGCAATTTCTACATCGTAGATGCAACGCTTTAGAAAGCTGCCAATTAAATAGCAAGACATCAAGAGCTGTAACGAGATACACACACGTCGCCACTAATAAAATCGAATGTGCTTACTGCAATAAGCCTCACCCGCTACACAAGTGTTTCAAATTTCAAGGGTTCAGTATCGAAGGTCGACAAGATTTTGTAAATAAATTAAAGCTGTGCGTCAATTGTTTAAAAGCCGACCATGCTTTAAATAGTTGCCTATCAATGAATACCTGTTACAAATGTAGAGCTAAACATCACACGCTTCTTCACGATACAAGCTCACTATCGCACACAAAAGTGTTGAATGCTAACGTAAACCGTTCGGATTCAACAAAAATGGACATGCGACAGTCAGAGAGTTCAGCCTCACCTGGCGTCGATGAAGAGCAGTCGAAGGGTTTCACTTTACTCACCTACACATCAACAACAATAACTTCTAGTGAAAATAAGCAAGCGATCTCACCGACAATTGTAATATGAACCGAGGACTGCCATGGCAAAAGGTGTAATATTCGAGCACTATTAGATTCTCGGCCTGAATCTTCCTTCATCACTGAAAACCTTACTAGAAAATTAGGATTGAAACGTAAACATGCTTGCGTCACAGTTAGCGGTCTAGCATCAATTTCGGCTGGTAAAACATAAGGGATTGTCAATTTAAAGTTATCATCCCGTTATGATAGTTCAAGTATTGTAGTAGTCGAAGCATTAATACTTAAAAAAATAACAGCTTGGTTACCTTCTCAATCAGTTATTTTAGATGATCATTGCTCGAGTAAATTGAATGAGTACCACCTCGCTGATCCGAAATTTTTTGAAACCAAGGCAATTGAAATGATTCTAGGGATAGACATTTTTTATGAAATCATGAAAGTGAAAAGGATAGTTATAAAACCGAATCTTCACTTAGTGGACACCATATTTGGTTGGGTTATTGCCGGCTCTTTAGAAGAAAAACGTAATTCAAATGCGAGATGTTACACAATTGAAATAAGTTCTGATGAGATCTGTAAAATATTACATCGATTTTGGGAAGTAGAAGAAATCAACATCAAATGCACAGTTAATGACGATGACTGCGAGGAGCATTTCTTAAGAACTCACCAATTTAAAAATGGTCATTACATGGTAAAATTACCTTTTAAATCAAATGTCGCAGCGCTAGGCAGCAGTCTAAAGGAAGCTACCTACAGAATGATTGCAATGGAAAGGAAGTTCAATCGTAATTCGAAGTTAAAGAAAGAGTACACGAAATTTAAAAGAAAATATCAGCAACTTGGATACATGGCGCGAATTTTTAATCCAGACAGTTCCATCGAAAAATCTTTTTACTTACCTCACCACGGTGTTATGAAGCAAACAAGCTTAACGACAAAACTTCGTGTGGTTTTCGATGGCTCCTCTAAATCCAGTTCAAGTCTTTCGTTAAATGACGTATTAAAAACAGGTCCAATACTCCAGGACGATCTATTTTCTATTTTAACTAGATTCCGAAGTCAAACTCCTTTTACCAAACTCCGATTTCATTAAATTGATTTTATTTATACACCTTTTACCAAAGTCTGATTTTATTTAGACTGATTTTATTAAACTGGTTTTCTTTAAATTTTATAAATTGTGAAACTTTGATTTTACAAATATGATTCATCATTTTTCGGCCATAAGGAATTTTTAAAAATTAGATATATCTAGTTGTGAAATCTTCCAAACTTAATATTTTGACAGGACATATGAATGGAGCACAAGAAATAACAAAATTAAAATCATCGCTCGTTTTGGTGATTTGTTAAAAATAAAATTTTTTTAGTGCTGAGGTGATTTTGTTTGACGTAGCTCTACATAATAAATTTTTATTTTTTCCAAATATAGGTTTCTACCTATATGTTTCGATTCGTATTACAAACATACACCTTCGAACCAATTTAGTCAATTCGATAACATAAATCGTTCTTAAAAAAAATCCATTCATAGTAGATCATATTAAGACACTACGGCCGAAAAATTAGATCAAGTCAAAAACGGTGGACTTCCGGTAGAATCCGCATAGGCCCGAAATTAGGTCGAATATTTATAAGCCATTTGCTAAATATGGTACTAAAGACAAGTCGTTATTTCAAACTAAAAATTTAAGATTTCTTTCTTTCGCTAGTGATACTGATAGAGAATTTCTGAAAGTACTGAATTTGGGTGCCGCTGCAGTTGGAATTGTAATTGTTGGATACCAAACTAAATAAATGTTTTCATTTAATTCCCATAGTAATGTATCATTGTTTTGAAATAAAATTGGGTCAATCGAATCACAACTTTTTTACTAATCAAAATACAAAAAGAGCAATAAAGCATAAAACAATAACATTATGAGTATACTTCATAATAGATGAATAAGTCCTTATTCACAAACTATGAATACTTAACATTTATTGTGAAATGGCATCATGCATGTCAAATCATAAGGTTTTATTCATAATTTATATACCCTGCACGATACAAAAAATTTTTAGAAGAAGATCGATCTTGGAAATTCTACAAATTAAATCATGCACAAATTCAATTCAATGTCGTTGAAGATTACACTTATATTGGCAACTCATATGATTTGTTTATCTAAATCGTTTTTGTCTCATACAATTTTTATTTTTATTCAAATGTACAACTTTTTTGACATGAAAGCACGTTAGCAAGGAATTGTTTTGGAAAAAAATAAAAACCAATGCGTTGTTATTATATCGAAGATACGTTCGAATTTGATTAAATCACTGTATACCAAGTATGGGATGGGGAACAGCCAGAAATTCTAAATATTCAGGAACACTTCAAAAATTCTGATTTTACGGGGAATCTCTAAAAGTAAGCTTTTTGAGCCAATTTATTTCTTGGTTTTATGGAAAGGGGGTTTTCATTAAAAAATCAAAATTTAATAAATTCAAATATTTCCAACAGTACAAACTTTTGACCCTACCCAATTTAGTTATAAAATTTTCCTTTCAAAATTTTACTCACCATCTTTTTTGGAATTTCCATGAAAAACAAAAAAACAAAAAAAAAACCAAACCAAAGAAAAATTGCAATTCAATTTCAAATCGAAATATTTTCATTACTGGTTTGTATTTTACATTTTTTATATTTTATGATTTGTATAGTCGAGTTCCTTTTACCATATAATTTCTGTTTTTGTTTTCTATGTTGGTAATTTTCATTATATACATAAATAAAAATATAACGAAGCGAAACAAAAAAACATATTAAATGAAAATTAAATTGTTATTTTATTTAAATTAAAATTTAATCGATTTCAAATTGCATTTTATCATAAAATTACAATCAGTCAAATTATCATAAATACAGAGAGAAAGAATGAAAAAAGTGTATATAGTATATCGACAAACAAAATGATGACGTGAAAAATGGAAAATATACAAGACAGTTGTGGAATAGCTAGCTATACATAGATATGGTAAAATGAAAATTTATTTCCCAACAACCCAAAAGTAAATTAAGTGAAAACCTATAATTTTTGTTGTTGAAGAAAATTCTCGCAGCAACAAATTTTCCCTGTATACCAAGAACTTATGTATATGTATATATAGTATAGGAGTATATACCCACCCCCGGAATACTATATACACAACACATAGTGATGAAGAATAATAATATTTTATGTCATAACATTTTGTTATATTTTCGAACGCAAAAAAAAAAAAAAATGGAAAATATTACCAATTTGTTTTTGTATTTCGGAAAAACTGTTTCCTATTTTTTTCCACAGAAATACAATAAAAGTTGTTCAATGAGAAAAAATAAAAGCAGATCCATAAGAGAAAATGAAAAATAGAGAAACAGAACAACAACAACACGAAATGGAAAAAATGTAACATAAAAGATGAAGATGAAGAAGAAGGCAGAACCATAGTATGTATATATAGAGTGGATGTAGTGACTGTGTTATTGTATATAACATTTGTTTCTAATTTTCGATATGGTGTCGAGTGTTTGTGGCATATGAAAGATATATAGCACCCTCTAGACCGATAATAAGTTCTACGTCATAAACCAAAAAGTTTAATATTTTGTTGTTGTTGTTATGTGTGTGTGTTTGTGTACTCCTCCATAATATTATTATTTTATTTATTGTTAGATTTAATTTCTATTACTACAATGTTGCTTTGAACTTTTTATGTTTTGCTCTGTGCATATTTTTTGGTTTAAAGAGATTTTTGATGGTTTTTATGTGTAATGTTTGGTTTTGTAAAGTTATAGGATCTTGATGTTTGTGGTTTATATACCATATTTTGTTGGTTTTTTTATTAAAGCGAACACCAATAACTAAGTTTTAAAGAATTATTTTGGACTTATTATAAAGCATCAATTCGAAATGTGGGAAATGTAAGATGTTTTTGAAAATCGTTTTTTTATGATTTGACAGGACAACTGTTGTTGTTGAGATGAATAAATTATTACACATTTGTGTTATGTATATATAAAAGTATCTCAATTAAATTATTAGCAGGAATTCTAAATTAATTGTTGAAATATAATTTTCTTATTTCGCTCAAATATAATAATATAAGCTTGTAATTAATTCGAGGAATTTTTCTGATTGTTTGGAATAAATAACAAAATCCTAAAGATTTCTAAGAATTATTACGATTCAATGATAAATCAGTATATCTGTATGAGTATAAACAACATATACATTGTTACAGATATATAATTAGTTATTTCCAGAGGCAACAATGGGACTATCAGGATTGTACTGATGTATATATTTTTATCGGCAATATTTTGAAAACCGGCTAATTTTAATTAAACAGTGTTGCTGTTTTAAATGTGGCGCTTTAACATTGAATTCGAAAAAAAAGCTAGAACGACAACGAATATGGCGAAGTGGCTTGTTCTAAAAAAAAAAAAAAAAAAATACAATCAAAAATTAGTTAAACAATGCTCATCCCTTTTGTTTAAGTGTTTATTTTTATATTATTTATTATTTTAAAAAAACAAGAAATATTGTATAATTATAACACAGGCACATTTAAATACAATATTTAATCACAATAATAACGACTTTATTTTTTATTTATTTAAAGTAACTACGAGGATATTGAAGAATGACAGATGGAAACGTAATAAAGTTCAGGTGTACAGCTTAATATGAGTTGCTAAGTAGGGATTGAACAGGGGCAATGAAAATGTAGTTTAATTGGGAATAATTCGAAATCGCAGATTCCTTCAGTTAAGAAACTAAATGTGATGGGGGGGGGGGGGGGGTGATTAAGGCTGAAGTAAAGTTGAGTTTTAGTTTCATTTTACCTTTTTCAAACATTTTACGGGTTAATAAAAAGAAAAGTTTATGAATCCGGAGAATTGGGGTACTCGAAATCGGCAGCAGTCACCCGGTTATTTACCATGGAGCGTAAATTAAATAAAAATCCAGACCTCCAAAATCCAAGACCTCCTTTTGACTTTTTCCAGTAGGTTCCATTATAGCGAAACGTGATTTTTACGTGGACGACTGTTTATCAGGTGCAAACTCCACAGACGAAGCAATATTGGCCATGCAGGAAGTTTCAAATATGCTGGTGGGTTTGAATTGAAAGATGACGGAAACTTAAATATCGATTATGACTCCACAACCGTAAAAACGATAGGACTACAGTGGAATCCAAAAAAAGACACAATTTCTTACAAAACAAAGATCGACCACCAAATAGTGTCTTCTAAGCGCCAAATGTTGTCTCAAATAGCGCAAATGTTTGATCCATTGGGATGGGTTTCACCTGCTACATATATTAATATTTAAAATAAGTCTACAGAAACTATGGCTCAGAAAATTTGACTGGGATGATCCACTTGGAACACACATTGAAATTGCGGAAAGTCGAGGTTCTCCGATTTTTGAAGACCAATAATTCTACAACAAATGTATAAATTCACGTATTTTGTGACGCGTCAGAGCATGTGTATGCAGCTGTCATATGTCTCCGTACAAGCGACGAAAATGTGCAAACAAGTACAACCATTTTTATTTTAAAAAGTCAAGGTTGCACCACTGAAACAGGTGTCATTATCACGTTTGGAATTATGTGGAGCTGTATTGCTCATTAGATTACTCCAATACACTAAAAAAGCGTTAGAAATGAATAATTGAGATTGTTACGCATGGTCCGGCACTGAAATCGTGTTATCATGGTTATCCGATGTTCCTAAACGGTGAAAATGCTTTATCGGGAACAGGACCTCGGAGATATTGGAAAATCCACCAAGAGATAGGTGGAATCACGTTTCTTCGAAAGAAAATCTAGCTGACATCGCTTCGAGAGCTGTGACTCTTATAAGCAGCTACTGGATTGCCCTCTATTGTGGACGGGACCTTCTTGGTTACTCAATCCTAAGAAATCGCAATACACCACGTTAGAAGGAAGAGCTATTGCATTAAGAACTAACACCGAAACCCCATATAACCATACGTTATAAGAATTATTTAAGAGTATTCAAAAATTAAGCGTATCTTGGCAAGGATTTTAAAGTTCAGTGTGATGAATCGACATTTAGATACTGTAGAACTCCTCAGCAAAGCTGAAAAATTGTGTGTGAAGTGGGCTCAGTCAGAAGAGTTCGAAAACGAAATTAATTCAATAAAGCAAACTAAAAAAATTGGCAGTAAAAGTAAAATTATTTCGTTCTATCCATTCGTCACTGAAAAAATTATGAAAGAAATACATATTCCGTATTTACACCTAGGGTCAATACTACAAACGAGCATACTATGCCAGAAATATTGGATACTAAATTGTCGAAACGCAGTTCGAAGCCAAATCAACAATTGCGTGGAGTGTCAAAGACAAAGGGCAGCTACCGGAAAGCAATTAATAGGCAACCTACCTGTCTCGAAAATTACTCCAAGTCGTCCGTATCTACATACCGGTGTGGACTATGCTGCTCCTCTTTCCCTCAATTCCAGGGTCGGAAGAGGTCGTATCCCAATTATGAAAGCATACATTTGCTAATTTATATGCTTTGCCACGAATGCCATCCGTACCGAACTGTGCCACGATATGACAGCCGAAGCATTTATAGCAGCTCTTCAACGGTTCATTTCACGACGAGGTGTTGCTGTTGAAATTATATTATTTCAAATAATGGAACCTCTACTGGTACAAATAGGGATTCTACACTCCATACCACTTTGCCCAATAACTGGTGACATCGAGGACCTAGGTGCGCTAACTTCAGCACATTTTCTGATTGGCGAGCCTATTACTGCTATTCCAGAGCCTTCATTGGAACACATCACCGGCAATCGACTATCGAGATGGCAAAATGTGCAAGCTAAATTGCAAGGATTTTGGAAAAAAAATGGCAAATCGATTATTTGCATACGTTACAACAGCGCCGTCAATGGAATGAAGAGGCTAAAAATATTAAAATTGGTGGCCTTGTACTCATCAAGAAAGACAACTTGCCTTTGTCTAAGTGGCTAATGGGTTGTAGCGGCTCACTCATATTTCGTACTTATCTAATCAAAGAAATTCTCATACTCATTCATGTACTCATATATATTAAATTAAAACATTCATTCATACATTTTAAATTCGCTCATCGCTACAAATCAATTCGCACGCGAACTATACGAAAACACCTATTAAACCAATAAGCAACACAACACACAAATTCATTTTGTTAAATATACTACAGTGCAGCGAGAGACCAAACAAAATAATTCATTTGCTTCTCCGTTTTATTCATCGTGTCAAAAATCGTTCGCTGTACCGATTTCTTTTTTTTCAAAAAAACATTGGTTTTTACTGCCGCGTATGATGGTCGCAATTTTTAGTTCTCAACTAAAACCGTGTACGTTCTTGTTTAATAATTTCCAGTGTGGTGAAATTTAATAAAATCAAATTCATAAATAAATAAAATTTATATTTGGCAATTCAAATAATTTAACTAAAATTAAAAGTGGCGTTTTAATTAATCAAGGTATTCTAAAATAATTATAAACGCCATAAATGGTGACCGCACGACGCCCTTTTTAGGGAGAAATATAAATAAAATATATAAAAAACATTTTTTTTTGTGTCGTGTATTATTGTTTATAAATAAATAAAAAAAATAATTTCTAGTTTTTCATACGTGAACATATCGTGAGTTTATTTAAATTAGGCAAACAATAATATTGAACATAGAATAACGCATTCAACAACTGAGTGGTTCAAAATTTATGAATTTTACATTAACACACGGAGTATCATTTAAAATTGGTTTTTCCCTTCATAAATCTTATAAATAATAGACATAACCAATTAACTAAAAACACGTGAAACCAAAACAGTTTCAGAGTCGAGGTAAATCCAAGCTAAACAAAAAAAAAAAAAACAACAACATTAAATAACGTGAGTTTAGACAAACAAACACACACACACACAAACATATCCGAATAGCCGAACAAAACCAATATACAGATTACTGTATATTGACCAGCAGATACATTTATCAACGGATTTAACTTGTATATGCCATAAATTTCAATCAACTTGGTATGGAAAAAACCCATACCAGGTACAGGGTATGTACGAATTTTCAAAATTATAAAAATTTTCTCCTAATTTGATGAACGAAAACAATAACATTCAATTTTATTTCTCTATTGCCCATCTATTTGCCGAGTAAAAACAACAACACAGAACAAAGGAACAACAAAAACATAAAATCGTGGAAAATTTTGATATTTTGGGAACTAACATCAGTGGAAAATTAAAAAACCTAGTAATACCAGAAATACGGGAACAATAATTATAAACAACAATAACAATCAGATTGTTCAGATCGTACTATTTCAACACCCAGTACAACGGTACATAATTGAAACCAGCTATAGGACAACATAAATTATATACATCCAGCTGTTTTCCACGACTTGTCCCACATTATTGGTGGGTAACACAATATTTAAATTACAAAGGCGCCGGTATTAAAAGAAGACCACACGCCCGCAACGGGGCGCAACGTTAACAACAGCAGTATCAGCAGCTAAGTTTTTTATTACATCAAATTTATTTTTCTTATTAAATACATAATTCATTTTCATTTATATAATTTTACTATAATTCAAAACAATTTAAATTTATCATTATAAACATAATTCTAATTTGTAAAATTTTCACCACTACACGGATCAATTTTCTCGATTTTTTTTAATGCTCGATCACTGAATTGTTTTGTTGGGTTTATTGGTCACTGTAGTTCACATAATTGGATTATCATTATATTCGTTTTTTTTTTCTCTCTCGATCCCTTAACAGTTTTATTTAAACTATTATTATTGTATCAAACAAATATCAATCTTATTTTACACAAATACCAGTCTTCTCGCTTTAATATATATTTTTTTTTTTTTTTTTTTTTTTGTATTTTCACCACATGGTAACCATTCCAATTTTCATATTTTCTTTGTTCACGCATATTTTTCGCTAAATTTATTTCAATTTTTTTTTTTTGGTTTGTCTTGCTCTCTGGTTGACGACGCAGTTTTGCCATAACTATTTGCAGTTCAACAATTAGTAGTTTCATTCTCGTTTATGCTAAGTACATTCCGATTTTAAAATAAAAAAATGAGTTCAGACGATGAAATGAAACAAAATACCGAGCCTGGGCAGACCGCCGAGCACCCAGGCGAAACCGTAGCTGCAATGCAAGTCAAACTACAACCATTTTGGCATCAAAATCCAAAAAATTGGTTCTGTACGGCGGAACTGCAATTTCAACTACAAAATGTCGTAAGCGACAGAGCAAAATTCATGCACGTTCTGTCTGCTTTGTCTCCAGAAACTAGCAATGTAATATCGGATCTTCTACAAGCTCCACCAACTGAGAACCGATATTTAACAATAAAACAAACGCTCCTCGACAGATTGTCACCATCTGATGAGCGCAAACTAGAGACATTGCTCAGCGGACAAGACATCGGAGACAGACGACCGTCAGAACTACTGAGACACATTCGCAATCTAGCCGGGAATGAATTCAATAACAAGATTGTTAAGTCTTTATGGATCAGGAAATTACCTGAAATCATAAAAATCGCCATGCTCGCACAATCAGAAAGCTTGATACCGGAAGTACTCGCAAAAACGGCGGACAAAATGTACGAAGCAACAACACAAAATGTGCAAAGCATAGCAGCATACAATAGGCCAGGCAATTCCACAGGACACACTAACCACAATCGCGACGAAAATTGTCAAAAATCAAATAACACGATAGAAGATAGACTCTCTCGGCTCGAAGCGAAAATTAACGCAATGTTAAACAACGCACGCAGCCGTTCAAAAGATCGACGATCTTCGTCACAGACAAGTCGCAGTGGTTCAAGATCTCGTAGCCCCAGCACCAACTACAAACAGGGCGTTTGCTGGTACCACAATAAATTTGGTAAAATGGCTCAGAAATGCACGATACCCTGTGGATGGGTTCAATCGACATCCTCAAAATCCATGGATGTTGGTACTCATTCAAAAAACGATCAAACCAACGGGTAGAGTCAACATCTCATAGCACCCTCAACTCAAGCCGCCTATTTCTCCATGACAAGACTAACAATCTCATTTTTCTTATCGACACTGGCGCTGACCTTTCGGTCATTCCAGCACAAAATTACAAGCAATCATTTTCATTATTGCAACGAAATCCTGATCTAATCTTATCGGCCGCCAATGGCACAACAATCCACACATACGGCACAAAATTGCTTCAAGTGGATCTCGGACTTAAGAGAACCTTCACGCATGCATTTATCTTAGCTGCTGTGAATCGTCCGATCATTGGCGCCGATTTCTTATCAAAATTTGGACTACTTGTTGATCTCAAACACAAAAGGCTGGTTGATTCAGCGACTAAGCTGTCAATTAATGCCACAATGGTTTGCGTCAACACACCGACACCAATCCATTTCATGATCAACAACGGCTACGGCACTCTGCTAAGACAATTCCCTTCACTTACAGCAGAACCGAATTACAATTTGCCAGTCCGACACAACGTGGTCCATCACATCGTCACAGCAGGCCATCTGCCTGTTTCAAGACCACGTAGATTAGATCAGCTTCGCCACAAAGCCGCTCAAACAGAATTCCAGCACATGGTGGAATTAGGGATTTGCAGACCATCTGCATCTCCCGTCTCTTGTCCTCTCCATATGGTAAAAAAGAAAGATCATGATTGGCGACCATGTGGGGATTATCGTCGACTAAACACGGTCACAACACCTGATCGTTATCCGATACCCCACATCCAAAATTTCTCCATGCACTTGCATGGATGCAAAATTTTTTCAAAAATAGATCTCGTCAGAGCCAGTGTTGTGCGTCTACGCGTATATTTTAATTGTCTACATGTTGGTGTCGAAAATAGCGTAGATAATTGTTTTTGGAGTAGAAAATGTCGAAAATTGGTAGAGTATGCAGACAATTCGTAGACAATGTCGATAAAAAAATTTTTATTCTTATTTTCATATTTCTCACGAGATGGCCATAAATAATTATTATTTCCTACTAATGATAGGAGATAGCGCTCTTATTTAATTTTATAACAATTAAAATTGACTGTGTAGTAGTCGACCATTTTTCTTATCTGTCAAAAACGAAATTTGACAAAATAAATGAAATTATAATAATAATAATAATAATAATAACAATAATTAAAATTTACTAAAATTAAAAAAACTTAAGTCAGAATCATTATTTTCCTGCCTTATTTAATTTCCTTTATTATCCATGTTATGATCACCGAGTCAAATGAAGAAATTTTATATTTTTGTATTTTCGGCTGTCGAACGACGATGCTGGACAAAAAGTGTACGAGAAATTAGTTAAGGGTTATGAAAAGTATAAACAATTTTAGGATAGTTCAATTCGAAAAATTGTATTTTTATGTTATTTTTGTATGTTTGCGGAATAAAATAAGTTACCAAAATAAATGTGTTTTATGTAATGGCACAGATCGACCGGCTAGAGCGTAGCCATTTTCTCACCTAAATGGATTTACTATAACGAAAAGTCAAAATTTTAAAATAAATTTTTAAACTCATTTTCATATTTATTCCAAAATGCAAAATGTACAAAAAAATAAAAATATTTTATTGCTTTTTAATAACGCTAAGTCGTGATGGATCTTGACTGGGATAATGAACCCCACCCGGTGTTGGTGATATCACTCCGCTTTGGGCTGCAACTGCTGCCGTTGATGTTGCTAAAGCCGTTTGTGCCGTTGCCGGAATTGGAATAGCCTGAGTATTATATGCCTGACCATAGGTGCACCAGGTATCATTTCCAGTGGTAATTGATGTAATTTCACACCAGGTGGTAAAACTGCCATTTCAGATGATTGCAAATTAAAATAATCATTAGGATTTGGTGGCAGAGGTAAAGCACCGGGAAGGCCTGGCACCGGTTCAAATATATATTGTCGAACTGTTTTCGCAACAGATACACACACTGTATACTCAGATCACAAACAGTATACCCTATTAAAAACTACATCGCAAATATAACTGACACTTTTTGTGGTAGATTTCTACAATACAAAACGAAATGTATTTAAATTAAGAAACGGTATTCACGTATTTTTTATTCATTCCTTAAATTTTACTAAAATTTTCTTCATTTTTCATCGGATTAAAATGTAATAAACCATCAGCAGTTCGATAATGGGTTTAATTCTTTTACGGTTTACGCCAACAGTTTTTGATCTATCAATGCTTAATGAATTAACCACTGATACAATGGGATTCTCAAATTTTTCCCATACAAAACATATGTAAAGTCCAATTTTTTTTACCCCAATTTTCTTGAATAAAAACTTTTATTGATTTGAAATATTATTATTGAAATGGTATCTAGAATGTTTATTTTACACATCATCAAAAATTCTTTAAGAGACAAGTGTTTTATTAATTCACTATGATTAAATTAAAATAAAAACTAATTTGCAATAAATGCACCAACACAAACGCAATAATATTGAGCTTTTAAATAAAATGTATAAACAACAATTGATTGGGTCACAGAGCCATCCATTGGTGAAATTACAGCGTATATTACAAAAAGCATCAATTAACTATTATTATAAAACTCGCCGACGCGGGGCGTAATTTCACAATTTATCTCGATTCGTTAACAAATATAAGTAAGTATCACAAAATATTATATTGTACCCGTTTCACCCTCTTAAATTAAAGATAACTTAACCTTAGAGAATGCCGTTTCAAGTGCGGAACAGTGACCGTCATTTACAGAAATACCCGGTACAAATTTTGGTTTGGATTATTGCGTCATAAAATTAAAGCGAACGGATTAAAAGGTGCGATCAAATGAATTCATGTTTTGCAGAGAAGAGAATTATTCGTTGATGTTTAATTCAGCTATTTTTCGATGCATGATGATTGATGGGCTATTCGAGAAAATATTTTTGTTCAGTGGTGTGTAGTTGCCAAATCATTCAAATGCTAAGATTCGGGAACCAGTATAAAATGTATCCACAAATTTGCCATTCCACATTTTGTCATGATTGCTTCACAGTTTATCACAAACTTGCGAAACGTATGGCCTATTCAAAAATGAAGAAAATAAATAAAAGAAATCCTGAATCAATTGAGTCCTTTAAGAACATGTGCTGTAACGTCGAAGGAATTATTTGCGGTCGTTAGGATCGGAATCACACTATGTTTCGTTCGTTAAAACGGACCAAGGACAAAATTATGGGCCATAGTGTTTGCTTGACGATACTACATGTGTATGTATCAAAGTGAGGAACTGCGTAAATATAAATAAGCTGTGCGGGACTATCCTTATTAGACAAATATGTACGAATAATAATACATATAATAAATATAACTTGAAATTAAATTTGCTAAAATACACCAATTTTCGTTTTATTTCGACTAAACATTTTTGAATTAAGAGACATCTTTTGATCGGTTTTGGAAACATAATAAAGCACAAAATTTTGATAATCGGCTGCAATTTGTATTTTTTTATTTAAATAAAACATTTTATATTATCTAATTTAAATATTTTATTTTCCTAAATTTCAAATAATATTTATTTACAAATAGGTATATATTAAGATATATACATATTTGCAAATAAATATATGTATTTTTATAAATGACAGTTGTTGTGATTTTTTGTATTTTTTTGGCCATATTGTAGAGGGTGATCCATCAAAAGCGACATAGTTCTTATAGATATTTGTAAATATTGAAAATCATGCCTTTATTTCTGAATAAAAGTTTGATTTTATATTATAAATGGGAAACCATAATTTCTTTATCACTTCCGGTCGTTTACGATTCTATTGTAAAATTTTGTATGACCTTTTTGTATATAATAAAATGGCATCAAGCAGTTCGCATTGAATTACCCTATATTTAAACTATTTGGTCTATTCAGCCAGTTTACACTTGCTTTCTTGCATTACGTTTCTCACCTTGTTCCCTTCCTCTGTACCTACAAACACAATTTCGAGGTTAGGATTCTTTAATTCTTTTTTCGCCAAACATTTTTTTTAATTCAAGCAATTTCTTCGCACTAATACAAACAAAAACGATATATCAAATATTTCAACGTTCCATTATTTTTTTTCGTTTTCGTATTTTATCGACGTAGTATTCGTGAGGAATGGCTAGCATTCATAAAAAGGGAATACTGAATAAAAAAAAACTTAGATAAATTAATCAAAATAATTTTCCCTAGGAAATTGCTGTTCTCATCCTTTACATATACATAGACAAATAATTCAAAAGAAACGCGTTTCAAGAAACTAGTGTAAACGTCGATTGATTTTTTGAAAGCAGAGAAACGTAATGCAAGAAAGCAAGTGTAAATTGGCGGATTGACGATTGGAGGATTACGAGTACCACGTAGCGAAAAAATTTGGAACTGATCTAGCTATCCCAATTTGACGTTTAAGAGGTGATTTACATTTGTTATTGGACTTTTTAAGTGTTGCTAATTGTGTTTTTTCGAATTAAAACTTAAAACAAATAAAAATTATATTAGTTTTGTGTTTTAATATTTCTACAACAATTGTGTTATAATATTTTTGTTATTACGAAATGTCATTTAAGGATAGCTAGCTCAGTTCTTAATTTGTTCGGTAGGTCGGCGCTTTTCGAACATTTACAATCGTCAATAACCAGTGTTAACACTTTGACACAATTTTATCAAATTTGGTACATTTTGCCGATACTAGAATTTCGATACGTACCTTTTAATTTTGGTACATTCCTTTGAAAACTTCCACTTAATTTCTGTTATTTAATTATACATATTTATAAGAAGTTCGTTTTTTTATCGAAAATCTCAACGTGAATGTTTATTGGGTTTATTTTCCGGTTGGGTTTTGAACCACACTTATTAAAATTTTGTGTAGTGGGGGGTCATTGGTTATTTATGTCGAATGGGGTTTACTGAATTGTGAAAAATAATCATAATCAACGGTATCTCCTCAACTCAAGTACTCATTACGACAGTCGCAGCAAGAATTTTGAAATATTTCATATTAAAGTGTTTCGTGTCCGTGTGTAAAACAATTAAAAAAAGTTAAAAAAAAATATACGTATCGATAATCGATAATTGATCAATTTTTCCTATTTTGTGGGACATTTACATGTTTAATTTTTTTGTGATGTACATATGTAATTATATAAAATGTTTTAAGTTGTGATTTTACATAAGTCTTAAAAGCGCTACAGACGATCCGATTTGGTCGGACGGTCGGACCAATTTGGTTGGATTGGATGTAAAATCGGATAGTGTGTATGCATGTCGGTCGAATAAAATTATGTTGGATGTGTCGGATGGAAATTCCATCCGACCGTCTTACCAACGGTCGGTCCGATAAGTCGGATCGTCTGTAGCGCTTTTTAGAATTAGCATGCCATGTTTTCTATTTGGGCTTATTATTAATAATAAATATTTAATAAAAATAATTAATTTGGTCTTTTTTATAAGTTATTAGGTACATACAACTGTCGAAGGAAACTCACAATGGTTGGCCGACCGAAAGGAAAAGCATTTAATGAGCTGGGGTTTTATTTAGGAAAAAATAATGGGAAGCACGTTGCAACTTGCACGGTCTGTAACAAACAACTGCAGAATACCGCAAGTAACAGATTAAAAGGGCACAGGTAAAGTAAAAATATATTTATTTGTTACATTTAACATATTTGATAATTTAACATGTTACAGAAATATTTGCAAAATACCAACCGACACTGACAATAGTAAGAATGATACTAATATTGTTATATTAGATAGCAGTGACACTAACAGGAGTGATGCGGTAAGTCAAATGCTTAGGAGATTTGCTAATTTTTAGTTGTGTATGTAGATATTAGACTTTTAATTCATTGGTAAGATTTATTGTATTGTACGAGTATCATAGTTTTGTATACTAAACTGTTGTTTTGCTTATGAATATTTCCATGTGTCAGCTATTAAGTTGACTTTTTCAGTTGACAAATATGTATATAGTTCGTGAGCCATCAATTAAAGGTGGAGTTATATAGTCTTATTTGTTATACTTTTTATTTCGAATTTTTTTCGAATTAAGTTTTTTGAAATTATATGACTTCTTAGAATTAGTTCAATAATCAGTCCATTCTACATATTATCATTTGATGGTTGTGGTCTGAACTTAATTCTGCATATAATATTGAATCTTCATAAGTCGTTAGATTATTTTTTTACAAAATTTGATTTGTCTGAAATAGTAGTATTGAACCTGGTAGTATGAGGGTCTTGAAAAATACTTGGATTGAATGACTTATTATTTTTTCTTCTGAGTTTATGGTAAATGGGCACGGCAGTATTATGATTTTGAATTAACTCCGCTTGATCCAGATAGACAAAATATAAGATATCAGTGCACATACATTGCATAAATCATGGAATTTTCAACATTAGCTATAGACCTACGAATGAGATCCCGAAATAAATTTAAAATAGACAAATCGCTTCTATCAAATTTTACCGAGTTATATAGGTTCTTATTTGAAATATAATGTTGTAAGTTTTCTAATTTTCTATACTTTGATAAATATCTTCTTATGTATTTCCTTTCGAATTTTCTTATTTTCTCCATTATTCTCGGAGTTTTGTTATACCATATTGGATCGCCTTATTTGATTATTAGCTTTATCAATAATTGATAACAGCTTATCTTAACATGTTTTTTTAATGTTTTGCAGCAAAATAATTTATTTAACATAGCAAAAGCTTTCTGGTTGTTTCGAGTTATAGCGTTAAGATGTTTGTCAAAGTATTGAATCTATAGTTATACTACCAACATATTTGGCCAAATCTTTTTGCTTAATTAATTTATTTTCTAGTTTGATGATTATTTTATTCAATTTTTCTTTTATATTTTTGTTTAGTTGGCTATACCACGTTTACACCATAGCTACTTTAATAGTTTAAATTATAAAATATTTTTCTCCACTAGTTTATACCACAGTTTTGTGAACACAAATTATAATAGTTTATAACTTTAGTGTTTTACCAATTTCATAATCCATCGCCATTTACACTTTTTTTTCATCAATAAACAAAAGATTGAAATAAAATGACATTTTTTGTATCTAAAAAGTATTATAGTATGGTTTACACCGCATAACATTATACCATACTTTTTAGATACGTACAATACTATAATAGCAAAAAAGTATGCGATAAAGTAATAAAGAATTTTACTTTGAGTTTATCGTGATATTTTTTTGATCCATACTTTTATTCTACTGGTGTAAACTTAATATTAAAATAGTCCTGGGCCCTGATTCTATAAAAAGATAATTTGTAAATTTTGTAAGCATTTAACTTTGTTTCGAAAATATTTACATTGAAAGTATTTTCTTAGGCCAGGCACGGGATTTTGGAACAACAGTTTTTTGCGATACTTTGGCTGTGGGCGAATAGTCGGGTAAATACTCGCTTTACCTAAATTTTAACAGTGTAGACGGTAAATACAAATACCGTACTAAAAAGGAGGGTAAAAGAATGAAAAAAGAGTAAATGGTTTGTTGTTGTTATTTTCCTGACATTTGTGTAACTTTAAATAATTATTGTGACACATTGCATTCTAATTATTATTAATAGTTAGAACAATTATAACAATTTATTAACAACAGGACATGGAGCCATTTTTCACCACCAAAAATGATATTTGAGAGATATTTTATATTTTTTTGAAATGTTTACAAACATTTGACACAATTTTTGACATTTTTTTTGTACGTTGTGCCTACTATATACATTAGAATTTAACCCGCCAAACAATTTTTGACAAAAGTAATTACTAGAGAATTCGCACGACATCAGAGGTAACTGTGTTCTAAAATTTCAATTTACTGTACTAATCGATTTACCCGACTATTCGTCCACAGCCTTTATCGAACATTGGCTGTGGACGAATAGTCGGGTAAATCGATTAGTACAGTAAATTGAAATTTTAGAACACAGTTACCTCTGATGTCGTACGAATTCTCTAGTAATTACTTTTGTCAAAAATTGTTTGGCGGGTTAAATTCTAATGTATATAGTAGGCACAACGTACAAAAAAAATGTCAAAAATTGTGTCAAATGTTTGTAAACATTTCAAAAAAATATAAAATATCTCTCAAATATCATTTTTGGTGGTGAAAAATGGCTCCATGTCCTGTTGTTAATAAATTGTTATAATTGTTCTAACTATTAATAATAATTAGAATGCAATGTGTCACAATAATTATTTAAAGTTACACAAATGTCAGGAAAATAACAACAACAAACCATTTACTCTTTTTTCATTCTTTTACCCTCCTTTTTAGTACGGTATTTGTATTTACCGTCTACACTGTTAAAATTTAGGTAAAGCGAGTATTTACCCGACTATTCGCCCACAGCTATTATGTCTCTTTCTCTAGAATAAATTGGCTTACTGTTTTGCTTTTCAATTATTCTTTCTCTATTGCAATCGCAGTCTACTAGAATAAATTTGTTGGTTCCCCTTTTTCCTTTTTCGATAAGGTATTAAGTTCACCTGTATTTAAAAATTCAATTCGCGTCTACAATTGACGGATAATAATATTATTACAATAATTTAAAACGTTTAATAATCCGTAGAAGAGAAAAAAGAAAAAAACAAAGTCTTCAAACTAATATAATTTTTTTTTATAGGCGCTGGAAATTTCAAGTCAACAAAATATTTCTGAAACGTACGTTGTTCAGTCATCATCATCGTCCTCAAATCCAACGGTATGCTCGCAGCTATCGAATATTTCAAACCATCTTTCATCTAGTTACATAATAGAGTCGTCATCGTCATCAATCGATCAACCAATAATAGGTTCTGTAATATCGCTTGACCAAATCTCATCTAAACAAAATATACAACGATCTTTCGGTTCCCCTAAACAAAATAAACGTGTTTCCAAAACAATGAAAAATACAAGTACCGTTGCAAATTATATAGATAGGCTAAACGAAAAAGAGGAAAAGGAACTAAATGAGGAACTAGCCAAATTGATTTTCGGATGTAACTTACCTTTAAGATTGGTCGAATCAAAGCACTTCAAATCTTTTATTAGAAAGTTAAGGCCAGCGTACGCTTTAAAATTGCCAGGGCGCAAGGCGTTATCAACGACATTGCTGGACGATGCGTATTCCAATTGTATATCAAATGCTAAAGCAAGAATTTCGGAGGAATCTGTATTATTGATTGATGGCTGGAAAAATAGCGCTAGCAACTCGAAGCTTGTGGTAACTATGTTGCATAATGCCAGTAACGAACAAGCATTTTTGCAAGCTTGGGACCTAACAGGTGAAAGTGAGACAGGAGAAAAATTAGCTGAAATCCTAATGGAATCCGTAGATATTGCAAAAGAATTGTACAATGCGAAGGTGTACGCTGTTGTTTCGGATAACGCTAGTTGTATGCTCAAAATGGGTAGACTTACTAGTCATATTTTATGGCACAGTACATGTAATAGCCATACCGCAAATTTATTGGCAAAGGATGTGTTGGATACAGCCCTGACGGATAGGCTGTTAATTGTGCTCAAGGAATTTAAGCATTCCGACTTTGAAAAACAAATTGTTATGTACGGTGGCAGTAAAGTGAGCCTGCCTTGTGAGACGCGATGGTGCTCATACAGAGATGCATATCAATCATTAATAAACAATTTGCAATACATGAAGAAGGTAACAGTTGAGTCCAAATGTAAAAAAGTTAAACCAGCGGTTGTGGCCCTTATTTTTGAAGACGAATTTATAGAAAAAATAAAGGATAATATTAAAATATTCGATCCTATATGCCATATAATTAATATGTGCCAATCAACGTCATTTTCTATTGCCGATTCAGCCAACTTATGGTTGGATCTTCAGTTACCTATTAAGTTCAAATCGAAACTAAATTCTAGAAAAGAAATGGCACTAAACGAATATGCCCTAACGGCATTTTACCTACATCCGCTTATGGACAGTGGAAAACTTAAAAGTGAACATACTAATAAAATAAATAATTTTATACTACGAAAGTTTAACGGGGCCGGAATCGAAGAATTTGACGACTTCAGGTCACAGAATCCATTTTTCAAAATGCTTTTTGAAAAATGCATTAAAAGACCACTCGTGTTTTGGAATATGGCACAAACAAAATACCCCATTTAATCCCAATTCGCAAAGCAACTGCTTAAAGTTCCTGCGTCATCAGCACAGATCGAGCGAGTATTTTCCAGCTGGGCACATGTACATTCGCCGATAAGAAATCGCCTAAGTTTCGAACGTTCTAAAAAGTTATTACACGTGTATTATTCACTAAGGATCAATGACGAATTGGACTATACTGAGTTAGAGGAAGAATTAGACGAGCTAATTCAATCATAAAATCAAATAATTATTGTATGTTATGTAGATAATATGTATGTAAATTAAGTTTATACTTAAAAGTTTAAATTAAAATAATACTTTTTAGGACTATGTCCGCTTTATATGGTTACCAACTTAAATCTAAATTTTTATATTTTTACTTTACTTTTTATAATAAAAATATGCAAGTGTATTTTAATACATGTGCATTTACATATTTGATGATTTGACTTTTATTTATATAAAATCTAGCTGAATTACCTGGCGTCGCACGGGAGAACCTGAGAAATTGAAATTTTTTGAACTTCGGATATTTTGCAAGAAATCTCTCGACGTCTCTGTAGTTGCAATCATTTATCAAAGGAAATCATCAGTAGCTGAGTTCAGTAACTTTCCATTATTTCAGGGAAAGAGGGGGGGGGGGGCACATATTGATATTTTAAGATTTGCCTGTATTGTAATTGCCTCCTGACAGGCAACAGGCAAGTATGGGAACATTATAGAACATTCTCAATGATAATGTTTGACATTACTTTCTGCACTTCTTTCAGTACGACCTTCGTATATATCATATACGTATGTATGTATATATAAACAATTATTTGATGATCAATGTGAATAATAAATAAAATATTATACTTTTAACTTTTATTTCAATGCTTTTGGATAAACAATATTTTTGGTTTTTCCATTCGGTGGGAAAATGAACAAATTTTTTGGCATTGCCACTCTGGAACAAGCAACATATAGTTGGCCATGCGAAAAGCATGAATTTTCCAAATTCACACCAGCTATTTTCAATGATTGTCCTTGGGCTTTATTAATTGTCATTGCGAAAGCAAGGCGCAATGGAAATTGTAGACGCTTAAATTCAAACGGCAAATCGCTGTGAATCAAAGGAATGAGCGGAATTAACACATTTTCGTCTTTATTTATTATAAACTATGTACTAGCGATTGGAACGGTGGCATTAATTGACGAAAATAGAAAGTAAAATAAATTCTAAAATATAATTATTTCCGAAGTTTTATAGAATATCGAAGCAGCGCACTATGTTACATTTCAAAAGAGGGTTTAAATTTATATAAAACAGTGTAAACACAGAATATCACAAAACAATGCATGGCACAGAACTGCGGACCGATTAAATAGTACTTCAGTACAAAATCGTGTATAGTAATCAAAATAATTTAAGCTGGACTTGACAAAACAACTCATTGCATAATAATGGATCATTAGTATGCATATTATGAATGACGTAGAAATTTGACTTAAATTTAAATTATTATTTAAATTTATTTAAATTATTATTTGAATGCTTGACTTAAATTTAAATTATTAAAATTAATTTCCTTAATTAAGTTAATTTGATAAATTACATTAATTGAATTAATTATATTCAATTAAATTAAAAAATTAATAATTAATCAAATTAATAAAATTAAATAATTAACTAATAAAATAATCAAACTCCCGTGAATGAATTTAAAAAAAACGAAATTTTAGTAAAAAATTGTACCGGGGCTCTTAGACCACGGAGTCCAGCTCCATCAAAAATATCGTAAGGTTTGTTCTGGACATGCAATATATACATGGTGACAATTTCATGATGATAGGTTGAGCGACTGAGGCACCCATTCGAAACAAATAGATAATTGTAAATCTATATAAAGTAAACAATTAATTCTTAATCTAGGGAACCCCTCGAATTTGAGCATTCCATGTTTTGATGATATGATTTCCTATAGAATCCGGTGGCATAACTTGATGACCTGGCTATATCTTGTACTTAACTTCTCCCCCTTTAAAAATCCTCGTCTCGTGGATCAGACAACAATACCACTGGGAATACAACCAATTCAACTGAACTTTTATCAGTTTAGTGTCTTCTTTTGGAAGCCAAACCATCTTACTCCGTTTCTTGTATCCCATTCGTGCAATGAAGATGATAACTGCCATTAAAATGGTTGCTATTATTCCAATATCTGTTGCGTTATTGTTGGGAATATTTTAATTCTTTAAAGTGATACCAGTTGATTCAGAATAATAATAATAATAAAAACGGTTTTTACAGGCCATTACTGGCCCGTACTGTGTCAGCAATCCGGCTACATCGGTTTCGGTCCCGAGCTAGCTGTAGGCGAACCAAAAATTCCTAGGGAAAATTATTTTGATTAATTTATCTAAGTTTTTTTATATTCAGTATTCCCTTTTTATGAATGCTAGCCATTCCTCACGAATACTACGTCGATAAAATACGAAAACGAAAAAAAATAATGGAACGTTGAAATATTTGATATATCGTTTTTGTTTGTATTAGTGCGAAGAAATTGCTTGAATTAAAAAAAATGTTTGGCGAAAAAAGAATTAAAGAATCCTAACCTCGAAATTGTGTTTGTAGGTACAGAGGAAGGGAACAAGGTGAGAAACGTAATGCAAGAAAGCAAGTGTAAACTGGCTGAATAGACCAAATAGTTTAAATATAGGGTAATTCAATGCGAACTGCTTGATGCCATTTTGTTATATACAAAAAGGTCATACAAAATTTTACAATAGAATCGTAAACGACCGGAAGTGATAAAGAAATTATGGTTTCCCATTTATAATATAAAATCAAACTTTTATTCAGAAATAAAGGCATGATTTTCAATATTTACAAATATCTATAAGAACTATGTCGCTTTTGATGGATCACCCTCTACAATATGGCCAAAAAAATACAAAAAATCACAACAACTGTCATTTATAAAAATACATATATTTATTTGCAAATATGTATATATCTTAATATATACCTATTTGTAAATAAATATTATTTGAAATTTAGGAAAATAAAATATTTAAATTAGATAATATAAAATGTTTTATTTAAATAAAAAAATACAAATTGCAGCCGATTATCAAAATTTTGTGCTTTATTATGTTTCCAAAACCGATCAAAAGATGTCTCTTAATTCAAAAATGTTTAGTCGAAATAAAACGAAAATTGGTGTATTTTAGCAAATTTAATTTCAAGTTATATTTATTATATGTATTATTATTCGTACATATTTGTCTAATAAGGATAGTCCCGCACAGCTTATTTATATTTACGCAGTTCCTCACTTTGATACATACACATGTAGTATCGTCAAGCAAACACTATGGCCCATAATTTTGTCCTTGGTCCGTTTTAACGAACGAAACATAGTGTGATTCCGATCCTAACGACCGCAAATAATTCCTTCGACGTTACAGCACATGTTCTTAAAGGACTCAATTGATTCAGGATTTCTTTTATTTATTTTCTTCATTTTTGAATAGGCCATACGTTTCGCAAGTTTGTGATAAACTGTGAAGCAATCATGACAAAATGTGGAATGGCAAATTTGTGGATACATTTTATACTGGTTCCCGAATCTTAGCATTTGAATGATTTGGCAACTACACACCACTGAACAAAAATATTTTCTCGAATAGCCCATCAATCATCATGCATCGAAAAATAGCTGAATTAAACATCAACGAATAATTCTCTTCTCTGCAAAACATGAATTCATTTGATCGCACCTTTTAATCCGTTCGCTTTAATTTTATGACGCAATAATCCAAACCAAAATTTGTACCGGGTATTTCTGTAAATGACGGTCACTGTTCCGCACTTGAAACGGCATTCTCTAAGGTTAAGTTATCTTTAATTTAAGAGGGTGAAACGGGTACAATATAATATTTTGTGATACTTACTTATATTTGTTAACGAATCGAGATAAATTGTGAAATTACGCCCCGCGTCGGCGAGTTTTATAATAATAGTTAATTGATGCTTTTTGTAATATACGCTGTAATTTCACCAATGGATGGCTCTGTGACCCAATCAATTGTTGTTTATACATTTTATTTAAAAGCTCAATATTATTGCGTTTGTGTTGGTGCATTTATTGCAAATTAGTTTTTATTTTAATTTAATCATAGTGAATTAATAAAACACTTGTCTCTTAAAGAATTTTTGATGATGTGTAAAATAAACATTCTAGATACCATTTCAATAATAATATTTCAAATCAATAAAAGTTTTTATTCAAGAAAATTGGGGTAAAAAAAATTGGACTTTACATATGTTTTGTATGGGAAAAATTTGAGAATCCCATTGTATCAGTGGTTAATTCATTAAGCATTGATAGATCAAAAACTGTTGGCGTAAACCGTAAAAGAATTAAACCCATTATCGAACTGCTGATGGTTTATTACATTTTAATCCGATGAAAAATGAAGAAAATTTTAGTAAAATTTAAGGAATGAATAAAAAATACGTGAATACCGTTTCTTAATTTAAATACATTTCGTTTTGTATTGTAGAAATCTACCACAAAAAGTGTCAGTTATATTTGCGATGTAGTTTTTAATAGGGTATACTGTTTGTGATCTGAGTATACAGTGTGTGTATCTGTTGCGAAAACAGTTCGACAATATATATTTGAACCGGTGCCAGGCCTTCCCGGTGCTTTACCTCTGCCACCAAATCCTAATGATTATTTTAATTTGCAATCATCTGAAATGGCAGTTTTACCACCTGGTGTGAAATTACATCAATTACCACTGGAAATGATACCTGGTGCACCTATGGTCAGGCATATAATACTCAGGCTATTCCAATTCCGGCAACGGCACAAACGGCTTTAGCAACATCAACGGCAGCAGTTGCAGCCCAAAGCGGAGTGATATCACCAACACCGGGTGGGGTTCATTATCCCAGTCAAGATCCATCACGACTTAGCGTTATTAAAAAGCAATAAAATATTTTTATTTTTTTGTACATTTTGCATTTTGGAATAAATATGAAAATGAGTTTAAAAATTTATTTTAAAATTTTGACTTTTCGTTATAGTAAATCCATTTAGGTGAGAAAATGGCTACGCTCTAGCCGGTCGATCTGTGCCATTACATAAAACACATTTATTTTGGTAACTTATTTTATTCCGCAAACATACAAAAATAACATAAAAATACAATTTTTCGAATTGAACTATCCTAAAATTGTTTATACTTTTCATAACCCTTAACTAATTTCTCGTACACTTTTTGTCCAGCATCGTCGTTCGACAGCCGAAAATACAAAAATATAAAATTTCTTCATTTGACTCGGTGATCATAACATGGATAATAAAGGAAATTAAATAAGGCAGGAAAATAATGATTCTGACTTAAGTTTTTTTAATTTTAGTAAATTTTAATTATTGTTATTATTATTATTATTATAATTTTATTTATTTTGTCAAATTTCGTTTTTGACAGATAAGAAAAATGGTCGACTACTACTACAAGAATGATTTACACTTTTAAAATTATTTTCTTTTATTCAAATGCAGCTAGATGTCAGTAATCGTTTACTTAGGGCATGTTAAAAACCAACAGATGACAACACTGTAGATGGATAATAAATTAATAAATTTTCGCTTTTTGTGTCTGTAGATAATTAAAAGTTATAAATAATAAAGTTAACTTTCTAAATGAACCATAATTCTTGTTATTTATTTTATTCTAATGAACCATACTTATTATATGGTTATTTTTGTTTATTGTGGTGATAATTTGATACAGATTTCACACCGTAGATAGTATATTAGCAAAAAATTAAAATACTATTTTGCTCACAGAAACCATTTTTTTCGACATTTTCGACATTTTCGATATTGTCGACGTGAATAATTTAATTTTCTACATACATTGTCTACACGTGTAGACAATGTATAAATTACGCCAGGTAGACAGTACGGCACAACGCTGGTCAGAGCTTATCATTTGATTCCCGTAGCGCCTGAAGACGTTCACAAAACGGCGATCACTACACCATTTGGCCTCTTCGAATTCACCCGAATGCCATTCGGTCTACGCAACGCCGCTCAAACGTTTCAGCGTTTTATGAACGAAGTTGTACGTGATTTAGACTTCGTTTTCGTCTACATTGACGACATTCTTGTGGCTTCACATTCTGAGGAACAGCACAAACTGCACCTGGAACAACTCTTCCACAGGTTAACCCAGTTTGATGTTCACATCAAAAGTTCAAAATGCGTCTTTGGCGCATCCACTCTTGATTTCCTCAGCCACAAGATCACCCCTAATGGTATTCTGCCGTCTGAAGAACGAATTAATGCCATTAGGGAATTCCCAGCTCCTACTTCAATCAAAAGTATACAGCGATTCATTGGTATGGTAAACTACTACCACCGATTTATACCAAAACTTGCACAAACACTCGCACCAATTCACGGTCACTTGGCAGCTTTACTCAAAAAGCCCAAGTCCGCCAAGAACTTTTCTTGGACCGACGAATGCCAACAAGCATTCAAGTCGTTGAAAACTGAATTGGAACAGATAACACTTCTGGCGCACCCACTGAGCGACTCCAAGCTCAGCATAACCACTGACGCATCAAACACTGCTGTCGGTGCTGTACTACAACAGTACAATAGCGAGTGTTGGGAACCACTGGGATTCTTTTCCAAGAAACTCTCGGATACTGAAATGAAATATTCAGCATTCGATCGGGAATTACTAGCGATATATCTGGCAGTCAAACACTTCAGATATTTTGTCGAAGGTCGGGACTTTACCATTTACACCGACCACAAGCCTCTGACTAGAGCAATTCAGTCTAAAACTGAACGTAATCCAAGGCAATCTCGCCACTTGGATTATATTAGCCAATTTACCACGGACATTCAGCATGTTCATGGACACGACAACGTTGTTGCGGACACACTATCCCGCACAACTGACAACGAAACGGCCACAGTCGAGACTCACATCGACTTACAAAAAATCGCAATTACACAAAAAGCCGACCTAGAACTTCAGAATTTATTTTCTGGTTCCGAATGTCACACTAGTTCATCAATGAAACTAGAGCTTTTAAAACTACCTGGCCTCGAAATCATCTGCGGAACATCTACCGGCTACAACCGCCCGTACATCGCAGATTCACTACGTCGAACCATCTTCGACACACTACACAACATTTCACATCCTAGTGTCCGTGCTACTCGTAAATTGGTTACTGCTCGCTACTTTTGGCCCAGTATAAATAAAGACGTAAACCAATGAGCTCAGTCTTGTTTATCCTGCCAACGTGCCAAAGTCCAACGGCACACTAAATCACCTCATGGACATTTTGAGATTCCACCTGGTCGATTTGAGCATATCCATATAGACATCGTAGGACCACTTCCTCCGTCTAATGGATATTCATACTTACTCACCTGTGTCGACCGCTTCACTCGTTGGCCCGAAGCATACTGCATGACCAATATGTCAGCTGCAACCATTGCCACCACCTTTGTCAACAATTACGTATCACGATTTGGCGTTCCCCTTAACATCACAACAGATCAAGGAACGCAATTTGAGTCCAAGCTTTTCATTGAGTTAACAAAACTCCTTGGCTCACATCGGATACGAACAACGGCTTATCATCCACAAGCCAATGGTATGGTCGAACGCTTCCATCGGCAACTGAAAGCCGCACTAATGGCCCGAAACAATACAATTAATTGGAGCTCGGAAATTCCAATCGTTCTACTTGGAATCCGAGCAACAGTGAAGGAAGATCTGAAGTGTTCACCAGCTGAACTGGTTTACGGCTAAACAATCAAGCTACCCGGTGAGTTCTTCATCGAAAATCCTTCTTCACCACTCCCAACTACAGACACAGTTATCGACCAACTGCGACAAACCATGCAGAACCTTGTACCCAAATCAACTCGTCAATCCAAACAAGATGACATTTTTGTTCCGAAATCACTCGACAACTGTGATTTTGTCTTCATTAGAACAGACAAGGTTCGCACGGGATTAACTCCTCCCTATAAAGGTCCGTATAAAGTTATACGTCGACTTAGAAAACATTTTATCGTATCGATTAATGGAAAAAATGTCAACATTTCAATCGATCGACTCAAACCTGCTTACGGAATCTTAAGTTCGGCTGATCAAATATCAAGCCATCGACCACACAAATGCGTCCGTATTGCTTCCACTCATACAATTATTCCCTAGGGAGGGGAAAATCACTTGCGGGGGAGTCCTGTAGCGGCTCACTCATATTTCGTACTTATCTAATCAAAGAAATTCTCATACTCATTCATTTACTCATATATATTAAATTAAAACATTCATTCATACATTTTAAATTCGCTCATCGCTACAAATCAATTCGCACGCGAACTATACGAAAACACCTATTAAACCAATAAGCAACACAACACACAAATTCATTTTGTTAAATATACTACAGTGCAGCGAGAGACCAAACAAAATAATTCATTTGCTTCTCCGTTTTATTCATCGTGTCAAAAATCGTTCGCTGTACCGATTTCTTTTTTTTCAAAAAAACATTGGTTTTTACTGCCGCGTATGATGGTCGCAATTTTTAGTTCTCAACTAAAACCGTGTACGTTCTTGTTTAATAATTTCCAGTGTGGTGAAATTTAATAAAATCAAATTCATAAATAAATAAAATTTATATTTGGCAATTCAAATAATTTAACTAAAATTAAAAGTGGCGTTTTAATTAATCAAGGTATTCTAAAATAATTATAAACGCCATAGGGTCGAATCATAACACATCATCCTGTTAGCAATGGCCTTATCCGCGTTGTGTCAATAAATACTTCCACTGGGACCATGTCAAGCGTGGAAACCACTTCTATAGTTTCTTGTTTAGCGTATTAAAAATTGAATTTTTAATAGTGCGGAAGTATGTTGAAAAAGCTGAGCATCTCCAACGAAAAATAGAAACAACAAAAACTTGATTTGAAATTTATAAACAAATTTAATTAAAAATTATAGTTAGCTTTATGTTGAATTATATAATTTATGCTTCAGAAATCCTAAAAATATTTGAATTCATTGTGTTTCAAAAATCCATAGTGTTTATTTTGTATAAGTTCGAATTCTTGTGATATACCTTCACATATTGCAAGAGAACGGTTACAGGTTTAAAAAAGTGAATTAAATGTTTTTTAAATATTCTCAATTTATAATGTTCGGTCTATTATGAAGTTGATCTAAGCTAATAATTTATCTTCTTCATTAAATAATTTTTAAGGAGTTAACTCACCCATACTTTATATTGCCTTCAAACACATCGTTTGCATCGTGCAATAAATCACAGTAGAAAATTTCGGTTACATGAAGCGTATTCAGTGAATTAAAAGAAAAATTAAATCGAATACCGGTCGCTTTAAAATCATCCAGTTTCATTATTACAAAAATCAATATAAGATCTGGATAAGACATTTGGATTTACTATAGACAAAGACACATCATTTTTATGTAATTTGCAAATTCTAGCGAAATAATTATGGTTGAATGAGCAAGAAAACGTAAAAGCATTTGAAGGACTAAGTTATCTCCCACAACTTGTTCAAGAACAAAATAAAGTTGTTTATTTCTGTCGAAAAATTCTAAAGTAGAACCGTTTACACGTATATCTACAAATTGAGGAAGAATTTTAATAATCTCATAGCGCTTTAAATATAAAGCACGAACCAAAAGTGTCACAAATATATTTTGTAACGGTAAATATTTTCTCTGTAGTGAACGGAAACAACAATAAAATACCGAGATAAATTGAGATTCGGCATGGCTTTCACAATAATTTCCTGTTTCAAAATCAACAAACGTTACATTTAGATTTCTACGGAACAGCCTGAACAAAATTTTTGATTGCCATTTCTTCAGAATTCATTAATTGATTTATATACTTGTCTTGTTATATTGAAGGCCTCAAAAATTTTTGTTTAATTTTAACCTAATGGACAATAATATTCGTTTTACGAAACTATGACTTATTTAAAAAAAAGGAATAACCAGGTTGCTAAACACGTAAAATAGACTCAATAATTTTGGTCGTCAAGCTGTTATCAGCATACAATGTAGTTACAAAAGAAACTACATTACTGGATAACAATTCTTTTAATTCTTTTTGCAATTTATTGAAGTTACCTGTGTAGGTATGATATTGGCGGAAATTAAAATTGTCTATCTTTTTTGGCTTTTTAAAGACAAAGATATTAATTGTTCATGGCATTCGCAATATTTTCGATTTGGTAAATCAAAAAAATAAAGAGGCCAATCATTCATAATACATCTACTGAAAAAAGGAGAAATTTCATTTCCCCTCCCCCCTCCCCTCCCCCCCGTAATTTAGCCCAAGAGTTATACCACTGTGTTACTCTTCAAAAATGAGAACCCTCCTTGAGTTCCTTGGTTGGTAGTTTGGTTTCGTACTGAAAAGTTGGTCTACTAGTCAGGTAGCTACGACCAAACTATCAAAAATACAATTCTCTCTTTATTTTTCTGATTTACCAAATCGAAAATATTGGGAATGTTATAAACAATTAATATATTTGTCTATAAAAAGCCGAAAAAATCAATTGATTACAGAAAGACAATTTTAAATAGTTAATAATTATTATTATTGCCTATTGCGGTTGTCGTGCATGAAATTTGTTCTTCCACTTATTGTAGATTCGACAGCCTACTAAAAAGATGTATGAATTATTAGCCACAGTTGATCCTGTTCATCAAGTTCGGCTATTAAAAAAAATAACAACAATTAAAAAAGTTCTGTGTAAAACTGTATGTAACCAAATACCATATAACTTCGATTTCTAAAAATTGTTCCAAGCCTAGTTTACATTTACAGTATCTGGCAAAGTTTACAAAAACAATTCTAAACAATCCTAATAATTTAATGGTTGTTTTTTATAGGAATATATTGGGGTAACTTCAACGAATTTTTTGGAAATATATTTTAACTATTAAGAATAATAAAATTAATTTTGAGACAGAGTTAATTTAATTTTAACTCCAGTTCATTTTAACTCACGGTTTGGGAAGAACGTCCCATTTCTTACTGTGTAATATCTCGCAAGTGGCACAAAAATTTGTTGATAAAATAACCGAGAAACTTATCCCACTCGGTTTTCTTTTCACTCTGCTACTCATTACATGAAAACACATAAATAAATGAATTTTCATAAAATTAATTACTTAGGCTGTTAGTCAATGTGTTAAAAATATTTAGTTAAAAATTAGGTGAAAATAAATAATCGAGGTGAAATATTTTTAACTACCAAAACATATTTTGCTGTGTGAATTGGTTAAAATTTTGATAATCTTAAATTGTACAAATTTACCTTATTGTTGTGACAACAAAAAGAGTTTTAGTCGTTTATTTTAATTAATAATAATTAAATAGCACGTAAGTAGATTTTTATAATAATGGAAGTTTTAAATTTTCGGAATACACTTCTAATAGAGTCAGCACAATACGTTATACACATGCCAATTATATGTTGCCATATTATGTTCTTTTATTTCTCATAGTTGAATTCATGATTTTCATGTATGAATTCATTCGGTTTTTGAAATACATCTACTCGTTCTACCACTAGATAGTTTGCGACATCGGGACATAGTAGAAATTTTACAACTACATTTGGCCCGTTTTCATAGTTCATAGTTTAAATTAAATGGATACGTTGATGGCATACATAGATAACATAAAGATTTAAAGCAACATTGAACACCGAATTAATGAAATATTAGGTTATGTTTTTTTAACAACATCTGTCAAAATTTATATACGGTCAGTATCGCGTTAAATTTTTATTGTGGTGAATAAAAAAATATTTTAAATTTACTGTCAAAATTTTAATTTTTAACAAGTTTTTAACACAATTTAATCTTTCATAAATTCAATTAATTAATGTTAATTAAAATAAATGATTGATATTCTTTTTGTTGTCACAATAATAAGGTACATTTTGTAATATTTAAGAATGTCAAAATTTTAACCAATTCATACACAGCAAAATATGTTTTGGTAGTTAAAAATATTTCAACTCGATTATTTATTTTCACCTAATTTTTAACTAAATATTTTTAACACATTGACTATAACAGCCTAAGTCTTAATTTTAAATTTAATTGATTTACCGTTTTGTTTTTAATTTTTACATATTGCAGAAAAAAATTTGCGTACACAAATAATTTTGTAAAAATTTAAATTAACTGTAATTTTCCTTAGAAATAAAATTTAAAAAATTTTTTGGTTGGAATATTAATACTTATCTATTCTTATAAAAAACAACCATTTTATTATTAGGATTGTTTAGGGTTGTTCCTGATAAATTTGAAAACATATCAAAATTAGAATGTTGCTCTAATTCATTTGCCAGGTACTGTAGGTAGCTACTTCTAGAATATTCTAAATATATATTTGTAAATCTATACATTCTAAATGATTTGTTGAATTTTATGTTATCTTTCGGTTGATACTCGGTATTTGTTATAAAGCTGACCACCAGATGGTTTTCCGCGAAAGAAATAATATTCATTTTGATAAAAAATTAGTTACAATTAAAAATTTTAAAAATACTTATCGCGCAATAATTTAAATGGTAGAATTACAAAGTGAAATTAATTTAAATTTATAAAAATTGAAAAACAAAGTATTTTTATAATGAATTGTATACAAATTTTATGTTTAATTACAATTTGGAATCTTCTTTCTTTGGAAATGTCAATTTTTATAAATTTTGACTTAAGTCTTGAAATTTCTTAATGTAAATACTTTCCAAATTAATTTTTTATTGAGATGTTGTTCCTTATAATTAGTTCAGCGTCGCGGTTAATTTACATTAAGAAATCCCAAAATGTATCTAAAAAATTATTAAACTTTCTAGAAGTTTCCTAATTTTTATTAAATTATTAAACCTTTCGATTTTTAAAAATTTAGGTTTTTTATCACTGTAAAATATAAATTAATTTCACTTTGTAATTTAAATTATCTCGGATGAAAGCAATCACTTATTTTATTAAAAAAAAAACAATGTGCAAAGTTGTTAAATCATACACAGTAGACACATTCAAACTACCACATTCTACATGATCTAATTATTTGACTTGATCTTTTACTACATGATCTTGGCAAAACAGAATTATCACAAGTCACAACTCGATACTGAAACAGAGTGGAAACGTAAATGAAATAGAAGCAGTATTATTAACCAATACTGATATTAAAGCAATACTTTAGTTTTAGAAAGCAAGCGAAATTGTGATTGTGGATTATTCGGATTATTTCACAATGATGTCTAATGATATTTCTTAGCACATATCATCACATATCACAATGCTACATGATATTTGATACGTAATATATGATATATGTAAACATAAGGTGATTTGGCTGGCAATTTGTGATATGTGAATATCTTATTGTGTAATATCACAGATAGGAATATCAGATGAACCGAGCCCGGATGGTTTTGGGGTTTTTTGAACTGGAACCCAATATTAAAAGTGGCTGTAATATTTTTTTTCATGAAGTAAAAATAATACAAAAAATGATTCAAGTAACACCATTTATCGTTAATAAATATAAATAATTTTGAACAAATATTTACTTTTGTTGAGCATTTTTATTTGTTATATTTTATTTAAAGTTAAATTATTAAAGTAAAAAACTTTAGTTGTACTTTTCTACAACAAAAAAAAGCCAAATCATTTAAGGAAAATGAGCTTTTTAAAATGTTTCTCTACTAACTGTCTTTCTTCTAGTAAATGTTAGATGGAGCCTCAGTAAAGTTAATCTAAATTGGTTTTAGTTTGGGGTTTTTGGTTACAGAATGAATTGAACAAAAATTTGTTCGGCTTGAAACATCTGATTATTTAATCTGTGGTAATATGTGATGATATTTGATAATGCGATAATTTATAACGGTATGCTATGATACATGACGAAATGTCGTGATAAGTAATAAGATATTGTTACGTTTTTGCCTTGTCAATCAAGGTTCGTATCACTGGATTGTGAATAAAATACAAACTCAATTTAATTTATCACCAACGAATTTATTTATTTCACACAAGAATTATTACAACACAGTTTATTAATAAAAATTCACAAAATCACTTTATATAAATTATTCTCAAATTTTTACTGTACACTTATAATTTTTATTTCCACAAAAACACTTTTTAATTCACTTTTAATCTTTATACTATCGCTTACCAAATATAACTGATCCAATTCGATTTCGTTCGTCTTTTTATATACACAAACCAAACTTCTAGAAAGCTCATGATTTTTCTAGTTAGAATAGTGTAGAACAGTTTTATCATGGAAAATTCCATTTAGAACAGTCTAACATTGAGCTATTAATTTTTAACTTATTCTATTACACACTAGGTGTCACCGTCACACTACCCCCCACCTTGGCCTGTTCGTCCCGAATAGGACCCAAATCACCTCCACTGTACAAGGCAAGCCTCTCCAAATCCACCACCTTTGGTTTACCTCGATGTCCCTTCCGTACCCGATAAACCACGTCGTTCATCCTTGTGATGACAGTGTAAGGTCCTTCCCATGCTGGTTGTAGCTTCGGTGATAATCCCTTTTTCCGTTGCGGGTTGTGAAGCCATACTAATTGCCCTTCCTGGAAGCCCTGATTATTTGCTCGTATGTCATATCGAGCGTTCATCCGGTCACTTGACATCCGTATTTTCTCCCGTACAAATTGATGAATCTCATTAAGTTCCTTTTTCATTCGGTCTACGTAATCCTGTCCACATAAAGCCGATGATGGTACAGTCCCAAACTTTAGATCTCCAGGTAACCGTAGATTATCTCCAAATAAAGTTTTAGCTGGTGTCATACCGGTTGTGTCATGTATTGCTGATCGATAGGCCATCAGAACCATCGGTATATGCCGATCCCACTTGCGTTGGTTTTTCTCAACGACCTTTGCTAGATATTCCTCCAATGTACCATTGAATCTTTCCACCATACCATCAGACTGTGGATGCAAAGGCGTTGTTCTCGTTTTATTTATACCGAGTATCTGGCATATTTCTTGAAACATCACTGATTCAAAATTCCGTCCTTGATCGGTATGAATCTCCATCGGCACTCCAAATCTGCTAATCCAGTTGTTTACTACGGCATCAGCTATTGTTGTCGTCTCCTGATTGGGAATGGGGTACACCTCCGGCCATTTGCTGAAATAATCCATTATTACTAGCACATATTTGTTACCGCTCTCGGTAGTGGGAAATGGCCCCGCTACATCCATTGCAATTCTTTCGAATGGTGCTCCGACGTTATACTGTTTCATGATTCCACGATTTTTGCGTGCGGGTCCCTTCACCGCCGCACATTGGTCACATTTTTGGCACCATTCTATCACTGACTGCCTACATCCTGCCCAGTAGAATCGTTGACGTATCTTTGCTAGAGTTTTATTAATTCCTAGGTGGCTCCCACTTGCTCCTCCATGATACTCATTCAGGATTTCTGTAATCCGGCACTTTGGTATCACCAGCAACAATTGCTTCACTTTGCCATCCGTGCTTTCCCACAATCGTTTTAAACAGCCATTCTCAAGACGGAGGCTATCCCATTGAGCCCAATAAGCCTTGACAATGAGAGTTTTGTCCGCGATCTCGCACCAAGTTGGCCGGTGTTCCTTTTCCTTCCATTCCATTATAACTGATAAATCCGTATCATCCAATTGCTCTTTCCTGATCATTTCGTCGGTCCACTCCTCATCAGGCAGCACTTGGGTAAGCCTAACGTCGATGATGCCTTCCTTTGCTTCAACATGGCCACAATGTTTACATTCTACTGGACACGGCCGTCTTGATAATGCGTCGGCATTTCTGTGTGCACTTCCCTTCCGATGTTCAATTTGGAAATCGTAGCTTTGAAGACGTTCGATCCAGCGTGCTACTTGTCTCTCTGGATTCTTGAATTGTAACAGCCACCGTAAAGCGCCGTGATCTGTCCGTAAATGGAATTTTTGGCCATAAAGATACTTGTGGAAATGCTTGACACACTCCCCTATAGCCAACAATTCTTTCCGTGTCATGCAGTAATTACGCTCCGGTTTCGATAATGTTTTGGAGTAGTACGCAATAACTCTTTCTTGACCATTAATTTCCTGTGATAACACACCTCCTATACCGTCATTACTTGCATCGGTGTCCAAAATAAATTTCACGTTGGGTATAGGGTACGCGAGGATTGGCGCGATACATAACCGTCTCCTTAGTTCCACGAATGCTTCTTCCTGGTCATTCTTCCATTCGAATGCCTTGTTCTTCCTGGTCAACTCGTGTAAACTCTTGGCGATGTTGGCGAATCCTGGCACGAAGCGTCTATAATAGGTGCACAATCCCAGAAAGCTTCGTAATTCATGTAAATTTTTAGGTCTTGGCCAGTTCTTTACCGCTGCGATCTTTTCTTCGTCGGTGTGAATTCCATTAGTCGTTACGAGATGACCCAAACATTTAACTTCAGTTCTGAACAGCTTACACTTCTTTGGACTTAACTTCAATCCGGCGGCCTGTATCCGATCTAAAACTTCCGCCAAGTTCCTTAGATGCTCGTCGAAATCCTTCCCCATAACGATGATGTCGTCCAGATATATTAGGCACGTCTTGCAATGTAATCCCTTTAGCACGCGCTCCATTAATCGTTCAAAAGTCGCAGCAGCATTACATAATCCGAACGGCATAACATTAAATTGCCAAAGTCCGTTACCCACACTGAAAGCCGTTTTCTCGCGATCTTCCTCGTGAACTTCCACCTGCCAATAGCCGCTTTGTAGATCTAATGTCGAAAATATTCGAGCACCCGATAATGTGTCTAATGTATCGTCGATCCTTGGCAATGGGTAGCTATCTTTTTTAGTCACAGCATTGAGTTTTCGATAATCAACACAGAATCTCAAGCTACCGTCCTTCTTCTCAACCAATACTACCGGTGAGCTCCATGGGCTGTTAGATGGTTCGATTACTCCTGCTGCCTGGATATCTGTTACCATCCGGTCGACTTCTTGTTGTTTGGCCAATGGTAACCTCCTGGGTGGTTGACGAATTGGCATCTCTGCTCCCGTATCAATTCGGTGCTTTACCATTGAAGTCCTTCCGTTATTATTCGATGTACTGCAGAATATGGACGTGTACCGTTTGAGTAGTTGATGTGCAGAATTTTTCTGTGCCTCGGTAAGATCTTCGGTCCATTTCTGCATAAGTTTTTCTATCATTTCTTTCTGCCCTTGCATGTCAGCTTTTTCAATCGGACTTTTCTGTTCACACTTTACTAAAGTCGATACCTCGTTACATTTGCCGATGACTGTCCCTTTCTTGATGGTTTTCGTCTTATCCGAGAGATTTAGAGTCCTAATTGGTACTCTATGGTCGTTATTTGGTTTAACTAGGGCTTTTCCGATTATAATTTCCTTGGCTCCGATCTCCTCTTCGTTAGCTTCAACAACCCACAACCTTGCTTGCTTTAGGTGACAACATCACCGCCCTGCGGGTTTCTGGATCTCTAATGCCTTCAATGAATGCGTCAATTTTAAGCCTTTCCATATAATCGGCCGACGTACTGGTATGTGCTAGATGTACCAATCGCTCGATTGCCGATGAAAATTCCTGAAGTGATTCTCCTCCCTTTTGGTAGCGGCTTTTCAATTCCATTCGATAGATTTCACGCTTGTGGTCACTGCCGTACTTCCTATCCAGCGCCTTCATAATTTCGAGATAACTGTTGCGATCTTTTTCCGGAATTGTTTGTAAGGCCTCCGCTGCTTCACCTTTAAGGGCCACTATTAACGCTGCGACAAGATGTTCATCATTCCAACGGTTTTGATTGGCTGCCGTTTCAAATTGAAATTTGAAAATGCCGAAAGATGATGTACCGTCGAAGTTTGGTGGTTTTACCTTAACTGATTGAACGGTTTGTACCACTTGCGTTCTTGTTCCACTTGCCTTGACATCAGTTAGATCTTTCTCGAGACGTTGACATTTTTCCACAACTTGTTGAATCTCCGTTTGCAATTTCTCTTTAACATGTTGAACCTTCGTTTCTAATTTTTCGTCAACCTTTTGAATCTCCATTTGTAGCTTCTCTACTTCGCCGTGTATGTTAGTAGATAATTCGAGAAGTTTCTCGTCCATTCTCTTTTGCCCATCTGCAATTTCCTGGATTGGTTGTTCAATTTTCTCTATTTATTGTTCCATTTTTAGGTTTGACTGGTTTATAGTCTCCAACTGTCGCTCATTTGACTGCTCAATTTTCACCATTTGTCGTTTCATTTCTTGATTTGACTGCTCTCCTTGTTGTACCATTTGATTTTTAATTTCTCCTAGCTATTGTTCGTTTTGTTGTTTCATTAGACTTATCTGTTCTGTCATCTGGTTCATAGCAGCTATTAACTGCGACAAATCGAAACTTCCAGAATGTTCTTGTGTCTTTTCGACCAACGGTTGTTTATCTTCTGCTTTCTCTACAGTTGCCGCATCCGTTACTTCCACGCCAAAATTATAATGGTCCGCGTTCAGCCCTTCGTTCTGCATGGCCTCACGTAGTCGCGCTTGTAAAGCTGCTTTAGCACCATCAGTGGCCAAACACCGTTTCTCAAGTTCCCTCTTTAATTCTGGAACTTTTAATTCGTTGAAAATCATTTTCTTGATCTTTTTATTCACAATCCCACCGCGGTCACCAATTGTTACGTTTTTGCCTTGTCAATCAAGGTTCGTATCACTGGATTGTGAATAATACAAACTCAATTTAATTTATCACCAACGAATTTATTTATTTGACACAAGAATTATTACAACACAGTTTATTAATAAAAATTCACAAAATCACTTTATATAAATTATTCTCAAATTTTTACTGTACACTTATAATTTTTATTTCCACAAAAACACTATTTAATTCACTTTTAATCTTTATACTATCGCTTACCAAATATAACTGATCCAATTCGATTTCGTTCGCCTTTTTATATACACAAATCAAACTTCTAGAAAGCTCATGATTTTTCTAGTTAGAATAGGGTAGAACAGTTTTATCATGGAAAATTCCATTTAGAACAGTTTAACATTGAGCTATTAATTTTTAACTTATTCTATTACACACTAGGTGTCACCGTCACAATATATTTGATTTGCGATGATAAATGATATTGTTACGTTTTTGCCTTGTCAATCAAGGTTCGTATCACTGGATTGTAAATGAAACTAAATCAATTCAATTTATCACCAACAAATTTATTTATTTAGCACAATAATTATTACAACACAATTTTTTTAACAATAATTCACAAAATCACTTGATTTAATTCTTACACAATTCTACTGTACACTTTTAATTTTTATTTCCATTAAAACACTTTTTAATTGCTTTTAAATCTTCACACAATCGCTTACCAAATACTAATAATCTAATTCGGCTTCGATCGCCTTTTTATATACAAACCAAACTTGTAGAAAGTTCATGACTTTTCTAGTTAGAATAGCGTAGAAACATTTTGAACAGTTTTATTATTACAGTTAAACATTGAGCTATTAATTTAACTTATTCTATTACACACTAGATGTCACCGTGACAATATCTTATTTGACGCACATTATATGTTGACTGTTAAAGTAGAGTCATAAAGTATGATATGAGATTTTTATTAATTTGTGATAATATGTGATGAATTTTAACATTATAATGTGTGATATAATAATATTACACATTAAAATAGTATAAGCCGATTACAGAAGCCTCATCTCTAAACCGGTAGCTCAGTAAGTTTTTCATTACCGAAACCGAAAAATGGGTAACTGTTGTTGATTTGTAATGATCTAAATTTTTACCCATTGTTCCTTCAAAAGGAATAAATGGTCAACTATGACCACAATTTGGGGTGTCAAAGTCTTAAGTGAGATCTGTTCAAAAAATCTTTGGTTAACATTCCGAATATTATAGGGATACAGGTTTTACAGAAATTGTTTTTTAGAGAAATTGTAGTGGCTGGAAAAAAAACCGTTGGGAATTGTAAAGATCAAAATGTTTTTTCAACACATTAAAAATGATTGCTTAAGAAATACGGTATACTTTAATTTAATTTATAGTTAAAATCTGGCGACATATTTATTTTGGAAAAATACGCTTTCCATGGCTGATTATTCTGCTCGATTTGCAATATTTGCGGACGAGGAACAGATTTACTCTCACCAATATTTATATATTTTGCCTTCAGAAATTGATTCTGCCGAAACCGATAAAATCACTGTAGATGACGAAATTGCAAACATGTGAGCACGATATGGCACGATCCAAAGTTCAGATTGCGGGTAATTTTAAAAATTCAGCCAACTGCTCAGAAGCAGCCATAAACTAAATTTTACACTATTTTTATAGTGCCTGCGCATTCAGGCAAGCCAACTGTTGGCAACATATTGGGTAAAATTAACACTTTAAAACCTGAACCGACATTTAAATGTCATTTTTTCCATCGATACGTGGCACCCAATGTCTGCACTGTTGTTGAGTTTTTAAAAGCGAATTCAAGTAAAGAATATGAGAATGAAACAACCATCGATGATCAGCTAAACAGATTTTGCTAAAAAACATTTTATTCTTTATAATTTCTAATTAGCCACTATAGAATTTCCTATAAATTTCTCCAAACTGGTAGACATTTTTTAAACAAAATTATCAAATTTTATATTGCCACCAACAAAAATTTTAATGAACATTTTTTTTGATAAATATAATTTGAAAGATTTAATTTGAAGTGTAAAAGGTTCAATTTGAAGTGGTTAAATATGTAAATGTTAATGATGTCATATATTAAAGATGGTAGTTGAAAGTTAGTATGAACAATAAATTAAAATAAATTTTACTACCGCTATTACCGGTAATTACAGGTTTTTCTGTCAAGATTAAACCGGTATTTGGGTTTCCTAATCATAATCATATATATGATATGTTACACATTACAAATCACATATGATATCACATATCTTCACTAATCGTCACATACTATCATATCACACATAGTATCACATATCATCACATAAACTCACATTTTTAATATAAGTGATACAGTTACTTCATTTAACACATAATATGTGTTGATTTGTGGTCGCTTGTAATGATGTATGATGAAATGTGACAATATTGTGATAAATGAAATTATATAACATAGATTATAAACGATGATAGGTGATAATCTATGATAACATGTGATGTGATATTTCGTGACAATATAATTATGTGATGATTTCCGAGGTTACTGATATATGATCGTATGCGCCGATAAGTGCGATGATATGTCGTGATGCATTATATTATTTGATGTGATATGTGGCTTGTTAGATATTAGATGGTACGTGGTGATATGTGACGATAAACATGATACATATGTCATATGGTTTTTGATAACAAGTAATGATATGTGGTATGTGACGTAAAATATGTTATGATATCTGATGGTTTGTAAGGATTTCTATTGACATGTGGTGAAAGCGATTACATATTACCATGATATACCATGGTGTACGACATTTATTAAGTGGTAATTAATTATACGCGAGAACGTTCTGTGTTTTGTTGTGAGATTTGAGGGTATATAATAAAATCTGGTGAAAAGCTTATTTTTATGATTGGGATTATTTTTGATTCGAATAGTAAATAAATAATAAACCTTTTTTTAGTAAATATTAAAATATTAAGCTAACAGTGAGTACTCCAAGAAACATTTTTCAGGTGCGGAGTAACACCGCGTAAAAATCTTAAGTTCTCTCATATGTACCGGCAAGGTTCAAATGTTTTCATTTTATTGAGACCAGCACAATTATCACTGGATGAGATACTCTATTAAACTATATCAACTATATTAACTAAAAGCATTATTTGAAAAGTGTCGCTATCCTCATGAAATATATTTAAAAAAGTGTCAGTGGGAAAACTATAAAATTAAAATCACAAAATAATTTCTAAATGATTCTTTTCTAATGTAACACATCCTTGTCCAATTATACTTAATAACCAACAAACTTTTTCATCAAAGTTTCATTGTAAACCAAACAACTATTTTTTTGTTTCTCAATTAAATCGCAATAGAATTATTCAACTAAATGCAACTCTGTAAACGAACAACAGAAAAACAAAACTTTATTTTCTAATTTTAGTTCAATAAAATATGTAGCTACAGTAATCTAAATTAAATGTGATTGAAACCAATTTTTTATTGATCAAAAAAAAAAAAAAAAAAACTAACTCTAAACAATTTCCGATTATCCCAATATCGAATTTTTGTTTTGTAACAAAAATAGAGTTTTGCAAGGTAAAACTTTCTTAGCTTTTTCATTTTTTGTTGTACCTTATACTGTGTATATAAATATCAACGACAAAAACTATTTCACCGAGCTGAACTTTTTATTTTCGTAACTGGTTGGTAAATTGAAATAATATTATAAAAACATGGTAGAATAGTAAAAAAAAAAAGCTCAAAGTTATACTGTTTAACAATAACGAAACCTTAACCAAATAAATAGATATAGGTTTTAGTTGTTGTTGTTGTTGTTGTTTGTGAGCTTCCTGCTAAGTGGAAACTTTTTTTATTTCGTGTATGTGTATTATCGAATTTTTGTTTTATTGTTTTTCTTGTTTTGTGTAAGTATCACACACGAAATAATTGTGTTTTTGTGATGCTAAAAGTTTTTTGTTCGTTTAAATTGAAAAAAGCTCCTTCATTGGTTTATTGATAAAACGAGGCGGGAAAATTTGGGTATTCTGTACTATATAAAAAAACTTTTTTTTTTTATCATTATAATTTTAATTTGGTTTCCTTAAAGTTGATGAAAATTGGAAAATTAATTTTTTTAAATAAATCCTGGCAAAAAAGAAAAAAAACCGTCAACTTTATGGTTTTTGACATATAAAAATAGAAAAATGTTTCACGAAACAAAACTTTTGAAAAAAACATTTTTTTCCCAATAATTTTATCAAGCTTTCTTCCTTCACTTTTCGTTGCTCGGGAATAAAATTTGAATATTCAATTTCAATTTAATATAATTTAATTTCTAAGATTCTTTTATATTTTCAATTAGATGATAATTAACTGTGACAAAAAAAAGAAAAAAACCAACCACTGGAGGGAGATGCTAAACAATATTAGCTTGTCGTAAATATTAACGTTAAATTACCTTTGTGCGCTAAATAGAAATCGGATATCCGCTAAAACTTCTAAACTTACCTAATTTTTTTACTTTTGTTGTTTGCATTGTTGTATATAAATAAGCTTATGAATTTAATTTTATTTTCACTCTTTTTCCATTTATGTGTTTCACCCCGAAAAAGTATTTAAAAACTATGATGATAAAAATATAACGAGAAAATTTTTTTTTTTTCAAAGTTTTTATAATTAACGGTGAAAAGTAGAGAAAATTTCTAAAAGTTTTTCGCTTTTTTTTTAGCTTTGCGTCTCAAAATCATTCTGCAAGAGAAACAACAAAATTACTTTTCTTTTATAGTTAAATCTTTAGACGCCAGCTTGTTACCATTGATTAAAGCTGGAAGTTTTTTGTTAGTGTGAATGTACGTTTTAAAGGTTGTCTGGTGATATTTATAATAAGAGATTGAGCAAAGTTTTGCCTCTGATACCATATTATATAACTTCTCGACGTTTCTCTCTAAAAATAACAATTATGTTCTGGTATTTTGTTGCTTGTATCAGTCATTAAAATATTTAATGATATCTGCTACCATCTGTAAAGTTTTTAAACAAAAACTGCTTCCATAATTAAAAGGAAATTTATGTGCAAATTCTGCCAACATAAATATTGTAAATAATTTGAGGTTAATTTTGGATTTAAAACTCTTCAAATAAACCTAGACTGTTTGATTTGACTATCCAAACAACAATTTTATTTAAAATTGATACAAGTCATCCCAAAAACTAAAGCTGTATTGCTGGGTTAAAGAAGTCCCAAATTAGGAAAGAAGTAATTTTCACAGTGGAAACAAATCTTACGCGAACCAACTTACCAGTATTACACAAATTGAAACATCGTCAATTCCACTAAAATCCATAAATATGGTTTAAACTTTGATTGACGGAATTTCGACAATAGCTGTTAACCGGTGTATTTGGTTTAAAAAGTAGAATGTATAACAAGTTTGATAAGGGCGTAATTAGGGACCTATCCGCACTATTTCTTTAGAGTTATTTCATGTGCTGCAGTTAAATAATCAAAAATCGTTGGAAGTCATATTTTTATTGAAATTCTGAATCTAAATAGTTCTCGCCTATCAACAAAAAAATTCAATTTCGAACCGATTTGATTTAAATATTGTTTTCGGACAGAACTACTTATTACAAAAATATGTAAATAAAAGCCCAATTTCGAAAAAAAACAAACCAGTACTAATATAAGAAAAAAGTGAGCTTCACGTGTCACAAATAGTGGAATTAAACAACAAATAGCGAATTCGTCACGCATTTTTAAAAATCGGCCTAGGTAAACTCTTTGAAGAAAAAACATGCAATACTGGGACGTGTAGGTTGGCCGTTAAGCCACAAGACCGTTAAAAGAAACATTTTAAAGCAAATATTTTTGGCAGTTTTTCATCCCAGAAAAAATAAAAATATTCATCAGGCAACACTATCCCACCTAATCCCTGTTATATTTTGTAATCGAAACGATACGATCCCTGGCTTTTTCGTTTTTCATTTATCATACACACATATAAGAAAAAATTGTATTTTGCTCTAAATTACCGTTTTTATATTTTGCTAAGAACTTTGTGAGCCGGAAATAATTCTTTGTGTTTTGAGTAGGCAGTAGTGAGGACCATCTCTGATAAACAGCTGAGAACCAGCCTTTTAGTGAAATTTGCGCAATCAGCCAATTTCCAAATTGTTCCATGTAAAATTATCGGTTTCTTGAACATTATGGTGTCCATCTCCTAAGAACTTTGTGGGCCGGAAATAAATCTTTGTGTTGTGAGTAAGCAGTAGTGAGGACTATCTCTGATATATAGCTGAGTACCAGCCGTATGGTGCAATTTACACAATCAGCCAACTTTCAAATTGATCAATATAAAATTATCAGTTTTTTGAACGTTATTGTGTCCATTTCCTAGGGACATTGTGGGCCAGAAATAATTCATTATATTTTGAGTAGGCAGTAGTGAGGACCATCTCTGATGAATAGCTGATTACCAGCCGTATGGTGCAATTTGCACAATCGGCCAAATTCCAAATTGTTCCATATACAATTTTAATTTTTTGAACATTATGTTGTCCAACTCCTAAGAACTTTGTGGGCCGAAAATAGTTCTTTGTGTTTTGAGTAGGCAGTAGTGAGGACCATGTCTGATAAATAGCTGAGTACCAGGAGTATAGTGCGATTTGCACAATCGGCAAACTTTCAAATTGTTCCATATAAAATTATCAGTTTTCTGAACATTATGGTATCCATCTCTTAAGAACTTTGTGGGCCGGTAAAAATTCTTGGTGTTTTGAGTGGGCAGTAGTGAGGACTTTCTCTGATAAATGGATGAGTATCAGCCGTATGGTGCAATTTGCACAATCGGCCAACATCCAAATTGTTCCATATAAAATTATCAGTTTTCTGAACATTATGGTTTCCATCTCCTAAGATTGTGGGCCGGTAATAATTCTTTGTGTTTTGAGAAGGCAGTAGTGAGGACAACCTCTGATAAACAGCTTAGTACCAGCCTTTTGGTGCAATTTGCGAAATCGGCCAACTTCCAAATTGTTAGATGTAAAATTATCAGTTTTTTTAACGTTATGGTGTCCATCTCCTAAGAAATTTGTGGGCCGGAAATAATTTATTATATATTGAGTAGGCTATAGTGATCTCTAATAAATAGCTGAGTATCAGCCGTATAGTGCAATTTGCACAATCGGCCAACTTCCAAATTGTTCCATATAAAATTATCAGTTTTCTGAACATTATGGTGTCCATCTCCTAAGAACTTTGTGGGCCGGTAATAATTCTTTGTGTTTTGAGAAGGCAGTAGTGAGGACCACCTCTGATAAATAGCTGAGTGTTAGCCTTTTGGTGCAATTTGCGCAATCGGCCAACTTCCAAATTGTTTGATGTAAAATTATCAGTTTTTTTAACGTTATGGTGTCCATCTCCTAAGAAATTTGTGGGCCAGAAATAATTTATTATATATTGAGTAGGCTATAGTAAGGACTGTCTCTGATAAATAGCTGAGTATCAGCCGTATGGTGCAATTTGCACAATCGGCCAACTTCCAAATTGTTCCATATAAAATTATCAGTTTTCTGAACATTATGGTGTCCATCTCCTAACAACTTTGTGCGCCGGTAATAATTCTTTGTGTTTTGAGTAGGCAGTAGTGAGGACTATCTCTGATAAATAGCTGAGTTTCAGTCGTACGGTGCAATTTGCACAATCGGCCAACTTCCAAATTGTTCCATATAAAATTTTAATTTTTTGAACATTATAGTGTCCATCTCCTAACAACTTTGTGGGCCGAAAAAAATTCTTAGTGTTTTCAATAGGCAGTAGTGAGGACCATCTCTGATAAACCGCTGAGTATCAGCCGTTTGGTGCAATTTGCGCAAACGGCCAACTTCCAAATTGTTCCATATAAAATTTTAATTTTTCGAACATTATAGTGTCCATCTCCTAACAACTTTGGAAGCCGAAAATAATTCTTTATGTTTTGAGTAGGCAGTAATGAGGACCATCTCTGATGAACAGCTGAGTACCAGCCTTTTGGTGCAATTTGCGCAATCGGCCAACTTCCAAATTGTTTGATGTAAAATTATCGGTTTTTTTAACGTTATGGTGTCCATCTCCTAAGAAATTTGTGGGCCAGAAATAATTTATTATATATTGAGTAGGGTTAAGTGAGGACTATCTCTGATAAATAGCTGAGTATCAGCCGTATAGTGCAATTTGCACAATCGGCCAACTTCCAAATTGTTGCATATAACATTATTAGTTTTCTGGACATTATGGTGTCCATCTCCTAAGAACTTTGTGGGCCGGTAATAATTCTTTGTGTTTTGAGTAGGCAGTAGTGAGGACTATCTCATATAAATAGCTGAGTATCAGTCGTACAGTGCAATTTGCACAATCGGCCAACTTCCAAATTGTTCCATATAAAATTTTAATTTTTTGAACATTATAGTGTCCATTTCCTAACAACTTTGTGGGCCGGAAATATTTCTTTGTGTTTTAATTAGGCAGTAATGAGGACCATCTCTGATTAACAGCTGAGTACCAGCCTTTTAGTGCAATTTGCGCAATCGGCCAACTTCCAAATTGTTTAATGTAAAATTATCAGTTTTTTTAACGTTATGGTGTCCATCTCCTAAGAAATTTGTGGGCCAGAAATAATTTATTATATATTGAGTAGGCTATAGTGAGGGCTATCTTTGATAAATAGCTGAGTATCAGTCGTATGGTGCAATTTGCACAATCGGCCAACTTCCAAATTGTTCCATATAAAATTATCAGTTTTCTGAACATTATGGTGTCCATCTCCTAAGAACTTTGTGGGCCGGTAATATTTCTTTGTGTTTTGAGTAGGCAGTAGTGAGGACTATCTGTGATAAATAGCTGAGTATCCGTCGTACGGTGCAATTTGCACAATCGGCCAACTTCCAAATTGTTCCACATAAAATTTTAATTTTTTGAACATTATGGTGTCCATCTCCTAACAACTTTGTGGGCCGGAAATAATTCTTAGTGTTTTCAATAGGCAGTAGTTAGGACTATCTCTAATTAACAGCTGAGTACCAGCCGTATTGTGCAATTTGCACAATCGGCCAACTTCTTTATTGTTCCTTTTAAATTCTCAGTTTTTTGTACATTATGGTGTCCATCTCCTAAGAACTTTGTTGGCTGGAAATATTTATTTTTGTTTTAAGTAGGCAGTAGTAAGGACTATCTTTGATAAACAGCTGAGTTCTAGCCGTATGGTGCAATTTGCACAATCGGCCAACTTCCATATGGTTCCATATAAATTTATTAGTTTCCTGTAAATTATGGTGTCCATCTCCTAAGAACATTTTGGGCCGGAAATAATTCTTTGTGTTTTGAGTAGGCAGTAGTGAGGACCATGTCAGATAAATGGCTGAGTACTAGGAGTATAGTGCAATTTGTACAATCGGCAAACTTTCAAATTGTTCCATATAAAATTATCAGTTTTCTGAACATTATGGTGTCCATCTCCTAAGAACTTTGTGGGCCGGAAATAATTCTTGGTGTTTTAAGTGGGCAGTAGTGAGGACTTTCTCTGATAAATAGCTGAGTATCAACCGTATGGTGCAATTTGCACAATCTGCCAACTTCCAAATTGTTCCATATAAAATTTTCAGTTTTCTGAACGTTATGGTGTCCGTCTCCTAAGAACTTTGTGGGCCGGTAATAATTCTTTGTGTTTTGTCTAGACAGTAGTGAGGAGTATCTCTGATATATAGCTGAGTACCACCCTTTTGGGGCAATTTGCACAATCGCCCAACTTCCAAATTGTTTGATGTAAAATTATCAGTTTTTTTAACGTTATGGTGTCCATCTCCTAAGAAATTTTTTGGGCCAGGAATAATTTATTATATATTGAGTAGGCTATAGTGAGGACTATCTCTGATAATTAGCTGAGTATCAGCCATATGGTGCAATTTGCACAATCGGCCAACTTCCAAATTGTTCCATTTAAAATTGTCAGTTTTCTGAACATTATAGTGTCCATCTCCTAAGAACTTTGTGGGCCGGTAATAATTCTTTGTGTTTTCAATAGGCAGTAGTGAGGGCTATCTTTGATAAATAGCTGAGTATCAGTCGTACAGTGCAATTTGCACAATCGGCCAACTTCCAAATTGTTCCATATAAAATTTTAATTTTTTGAACATTATAGTTTCCATCTCCTAACAACTTTGTGGGCCGGAAATAAATCTTTTTGTTTTCAGTAAGTGGGAGTGATAACTTTCTCTGATATATAGCTGAGTACCAGATGTATGGTGCAATTTGCAAAATCAGCCAACTTCCAAATTGTTTGTTGTAAAATTATCAGTTTTTTTACGTTATGGTGTGCATCTCCTAAGAAATTGGTGGGCTAGAAATAATTTATTATATTTTGAATAGGCTATAGTGAGGACTATCTCTGATGAACAGCTGATTACCAGCTGTATGGTGCAATTTGCACAATCGGCCAACTTCCAAATTGTTCCATATAAAATTATCAGTTTTCTGAACAATATGGTGTCCATCTCCTAAGAACTTTGTGGGCGGGAAATATTTCTTTGTGTTTTAAGTGGGCAGTAGTGAGGAATATCTCTGATAAATCGCTGAGTATCAGTCGTATTTTGTAATTTGCACAATCGGCCAACTTCCAAATTGTTCCATATAAAATTATCATTTTTTGAACATTATGGTGTCCATCTCCAAAGAAATTTGTGGGTCGGAAATGATTCTTAGTGTTTTTAATAGGTAGTAGTGAGGACCATCTTTGATAACCAGCTGAGTACCAGACGTTTGGTTCAATTTGCAAATCGGCCAACTTTCAAATTGTTCCATATAACATTATAGGTTTTTTTAACATTATGGTGTCCATCTCCTAAGAACTTTGTTGGCCGGAAATTATTCTTTGTGTTTTAAGTAGGCAGTAGTGAGGACTATCTCTGATAAACAGCTGACTACCAGCCGTTTGGTGCAATTTGCACAATCGGCCAACTTCCATATTGTTCCTAATAAAATTATCACTTATTTGTACATAATATTGTCAATCTCCTAAGAACTTTTTGGGCCGTAAATAATTCTTTGTGTTTGAGTAGACAGTAGTAAGGACTGTGTCTGATAATCATCTGAGTACCAGGATTATAATGCAATTTGCACAATCGGCAAACTTTCAAATTGTTCTATATAAAATTATCAATTTTTTTAACCTTATGGTGTCGATCTCCTAAGAACTTTGTGGGCCGGAAATAATACTTTGTGTTTTGAGTAGGCATTAGTAAGGACTTTCTCTGATAAGTAGCTGAGTACCAGTCGTATGGTGCAATTTCCACAATCAACCAACTTCCAAATTGTTCCATATAAAATCATCGGTTTTTGAACATTATGGTGTCCATCTCTAAAAAATTTTGTAAGATGTTTCGCAGTGAAATTGTCTTCAACATTAACATATTTGTAACGGGCACGTTATAACACTTAGCAGAACACAGCTTGCCGCATCGGCAGTAGTAGTAGCAGCGAAGTCAAATTGACTAACCAAGGAGATGGTACAATTTCTTCTTCCTGACCGTGTGTTTCTTGTCGTTAAATAACCTGATATCAAAGCAAACCCTACTTCCATAAACTTATAAAGCTTTTTACAATTTTTTAGAATTACCGCCGTTTGATTATTTAAACAGTCATAGGATAAAACCTCGAAATAATGAAAGATTATAGTTTTGGTTTTACGGCGGTTTGTTTAAACTCTAAATTATTTAAATATTTATGAATAAGCTTTAACCTAGGTCATAATTGTTTAACATTTTTTTAGCTTTGAAATCAATAACATAATAATGAGGATTTTGACAACAACAACATTATCATTTCGTAGTTGCACTAAAATAATTTTTTAAAACAATGCTAGAATCTGAGACCAAATTACCTAACATCATACGTAAGTAAATTTATTCGTTGTTTTTGTTTAGTTTAATTTAAGCCTTAAAGCTTCCAAAGCTTAGAAAAGCGACCTTACTATTTCCTATTATAGAATCTGAAAAAAATTATCTAACGTTTCACGAAATTTAATTTAATCTATCTTTTTCTTTTGTTAAACTTTACCTTTACTTAAAAGCTTATTAAGCTTTGATGAATTTTCTTTAACCAAAATTATTTTATTTTTAAAACATCCTTAAATTTCTTGCTTATTGTACAACTAACTAATATAAAAGCTTAACCTAATGTAAGTTTAATTATTGTTTAACAGCTTACTAGGCCTAAACTACGCTAAAATTCGAACAATCGTTCAAAATTAAGATCAACCTCGAAAACGAAAATTAATTAAAATTTGAATAGATTCGAAAACAGCAACGTCGATATATTAAGGATTGTGAAAACAACCATGTCAGAGATTAATTAAAAATTTGATGTAAAATGGTTTTTAAAAACAATTCTGGAATCTGAAAATGAAATGGAATCGTGTGTTATTAGCTTGAGCTAAGCCTTAAAGCTCATAAAGCTATGTATACATTTTTTATTAGCCTAACTTTTCTGCTTAGTATAAAAGCTCGAACTAGTGAAAGCTAAATTGTGATTTAACAGCTTTCTAGGTCTACCCTAAGCAAATATTTTTATTAGACTTTGACCAACACAAATGACACAAAAATTAAATTGAAGCTACAAAATTACAAGTATTTGAAACTTTAATGGACCTGACAACAACAACATTTTCATGGTTTTTTAAAATTATTGATTTTAATCAATTTAGATCTATACCTTGAAGCTGAAAAAGCTGTGTACAACTTAAAACATCAATGACTTATCCATAACTTAAATGATTTCACAAACCTTACATTTTCTGCTTAATGACGTGTTAACATTTTCATGAAATGGAAGTAGCCGGAATGATAAGATCTAGAATTAAAGGAATGCTGTTTAAATTGAATCTCTCTACGATTTATTTCAAGACATTGAACCAACTGATTCTACATACATTTTAAGTATAAGGGATTTGTTGAAAAAATTACTACTTCTACTTTACCAACTTTAAAAACTTAAGTTAAAAACTGTCAGAAGCCACCTCCTAAACAGAATTTATGGTAAAAGATTGTGCTTCTAATTATAATAGAAGGAAAGCTTTTGCAAAATCAGTACATACGGTGGCTTCCCCTTTAAAATAATTTGACGACTACATGAAATATTTTCGTTCAAATCTAAATTTGCTAGGCTTACTAGAGGAGACATTGTCAGCGATTTGCTAGAGAAGCTTTTGTTGGAGAATACTTTTTATGTGGAACCCTAACAAATTCGTATTGAATTTAGGTGGAATATGAGAATAAACACAGTATCATCAACTCACACCCGAAAAACCGTTTCCCGTTGTGGAGATTTGCGTATATTTTGAAACGGTTAGGAAGCTTTAGATGTCGGGTCGGTTCCATTAGAATCATTGGTGCTGGTGACGTTAGACGGAAATTTTTTTACCAAGTCAAACAAACTCTTAGCTTTTTCTTGAATAACCATGTGACTCAAGGGCAAATTTCTTTGGACTAGCAATTCTGTTAAATAAAAGTAAGGAGTCTATATTCTTGTTCAACGGCTTCCTGATTTGTGTCAATGTTTCCGAACTTGTCTCCAAAACTAGACTGCTAGCATTCCTTAATTTATTGGCATCGTGATAACAAGATTTAAATGTACCTATAACTTCCAATTTCATTTTAAGAATAAGTTTATTGGAAAAAACTTATTCTTGAAATAATACTAATTATGCTGATTCACACTACAATTGCCGGTGTTGGCTAACAAAAAATTCGGAAATTAAATTTTTAACATATAGAGACACTTTAATTTATAGTCTACAAAATATTTTGCAACCAACGAATTTTCAAATAAACACTAACACAAACCGAAAATTGCATTAAATATGTAAACGAAAACTGTCAACTAAATGTATGTTCTTTAACAAAAATTACGAGTAATCGAATTAGATCGAAAAGACATAAATGGCATGTCCGTCCTTCCATCCATCCTTTCTGCCAGTCACACATTTTTGTTATTGTTGTTGACATCCCATTCTCACAAATATTGATAGTTTTGGACGAAATTGTGTTCAAATTTTGTGTTTTAGTAATAAGCCATTAATTTTAGCTTTTGGGTCCTTTCGGGTCTAGAATAGAAAGGGTTGCAATGGAAGAAAAAACTAGCCAACAAATTTTTTCAAATATGGGAATTACATTTTTTTGTTTTTATGTTGGTGGTTAATGCTACAATCCGGTTCGTAACCTGGTGACAAAATTTTATTTGTTAATTGAAGCGTACCGTAGGCGTGATTTTAACAAATGCAGTAAATAAAAAAGTGTTTAACTATTTTCCAATGTAGGTAATATAGAATTTTCAAATTCCTTTATTATTAAATTTTGCCAATTCCAGCAACTGTTCCATGTGTTGTTCACTTAATATTATGCGAACAAACTAACGAAATTTTGAACACTGTGGATACTTTCTGAATGGAGTAATTTAAATTCTTATGGATTTTCAACAGTATTCCATGATATGTATTTATGAAAATTTCTGGAGATACTAATGAAAAAACAGACGAATGAAATTTTGATTGCTGTTCCAATATTTCAGTTTCTGCTGCTTGGGGCAGGGCTTTAAATTCTCCAGACCTTTTCTGATCTTATGGGGAAGAGATGTCTAAATTTAAGGAAACCCGTGACATTTTTACAAGACTGACATTTTCAGAATAACGGAGATTAATGTATTTTTCGATGGCAAAACTACCGGGCGGCCAGACTGAATGATTTGATTTAAAATTTGAAATCTGCCTAGGAATAAATAGACCCCTTCTAGTGATAAAATTTGCCACAAAATCGAACCACCTGAATCTTGGTCTAGTATTTAATTTAGACCGCAAAGGGTTACAAATTAGTTAGAACTTTCTGGGCCAACGAAATAAACTAGACGGCGGTGAGTATTGGATAGTATTTCTTATATTTTGAAATGGTACTTCAAAGACGTAACGATATTACAATCGTCCAAGTCCCCAGCTGATAGAAATAATGTTTATTATTATTGATATTGGTAAAGGTTCAAGTGGAGAAAGTTGAGTAAAAAATATTGATCGGTTTATATGTAGAATCATATCCCTGTCAGGCCAGTCCAATCTTGAACATCACTTAAAGTAGCTGTTAAGAATGATCCAGCTCCACAAGATTAGCTAAAAGAAACACAAAGAATCAACAAAGTACGATTAATTATTTTATATTTAACTTATCTGAACAAGCCATCAGCTAATCTGTCACTTCTTCAAAGTAGACATCGTTCCATTATTATTATATCTAAAATTAATTAAAATTTGGATTTTTTGTATTATTATAATTAAAATTTTATAAATAATTTAAAAATAACTCACCACAATTGAATTGTAAACACGAATATTCTGACATTTTGACACTTTTATTTATGCCTAAATAATTAATATAATTTATTAATCTCCATATTATTAGTTTTTATGCCTAATAATTGAAATTGTTCATAAATTTATAGTAAATGATATTAGTTATCATTTGAAAAGTTAGATGTCTCTACAAGACAATTTTGTAAAGAATTTAAGAAAGAAAAAAAAAATAATAAATTTATAAAATCATTAGTAGAAAAACAGCGAGCGAATACAGTTTAACTAATAAAATAAAAAAAATATATATACAGTGATAAAAAATACGGCGATTGCATTTTATTGAACTTATTTACCTATTTACCCGAAATTACCTTGGACACGATAATATACCGCTAATATTATATTTTGACCTTGCATTAATAAATTGGAAACGAGAAGATACCGCAATACTGTTTTGGACCACGCACATTCTTTGGACACGAGATTTTGCTACACATCCGGCAATACAATTTTCATTTCATATTGGATTTAGGAATTGGAATTTGGGAACAGCGATTTCAACGGACACCGTTAAATTACCAACCAAATCCAAAGGTTAAATCAGTAGCTTACTTAATTAAAAGATAATACCTACATTTCAAACATACCTTCACGTAATTATTTAACACCTAACCGTTTTACAAATTTTTTGAATTCATTATAATTGAAGTTACTGACCTTTTCGAAAATGATTGATTTTATCGAAATTTCGGAAAATACATTTGCTTAACTAAATTGGAAAAAATGAAAACTTAGTATTACAAAGTACAAAATATTATTTTCTCGAAAATTTCGCTTTCTTAACACATCCGATCCATCAATTAATTGAGTAATAAATAATGCATGACGCAACTTTGTTTGTTGCACTTCAAAGTATAAAAAATATCTATGTTAGTAAATATAATCTTTAAAATTTAATACAAAACTTTATATAAGATGAAAAAAGAAGCTTTCAATTGCTTTTAGAATTCGTAATTTAAATTCATTGTTCTTACACAAAATGTAATTAAAGAAACCACAATTATTGTGCGCTTTTAATGTAAAAGAAAACTGAGTTAGGTACTAAGAGAACGATGGAAAAGTTTTTCTACTTAACGTATAATTAATTGTTGGTTTACTTTATAAAACAATAATAACCCTCTTAAAATATTTTTACAACCAAAGAGTTTGTTTGATTTGAAATAAATATGCTTTATAGACTCCCTCTTCTTAATTATTACAGAAGATTTTAGCAGAAGATTTCAATTAAACTTGTCTAGACTAAGTACACAACCAAGTTGAAAAATCTGGCATAAATTAAAAAAATTAACAATTTGCCCAAATGTATAATATTGACATTGTCAAACACATTTTTGATTACTCTATTTACCAATATTTGAAAGCTTTCTTATTATTTTTTTTGAGCTTTTTATTTTTTGATTATCGATAAATAAAAGATAAAAAATCTTTTTTAATCGTCTATTTATATATGTATGTATGTGCATATATTATTGTATCACAACATCAATATCGAAATTGGATTAAATGTAGAAATGTGTGTGTGTATTGTCTGTGTATTCATATAAAGTATATACAATGTATATCCAAAAAATTTAATTTATGGATTTTTATTTTATTTTTTGGAGAGCTTTTTTCTGTTTTTATATTTTTTTGGATTTTGGTCATAAATTTTCAGATCATCCGTTATAAATATATTTATTCCGATTTGACGCCATTGTCACATTTTCATTTAATTTTTGTTGTTGTACATTATATCTTTTGAGTTTTTTTTTTTTTGGTGTTATAACGGGTGGTTGGCAAATAAAGAGCTTTTAGTTAATTACTTGAAAACATCCGGTAAGCCCTATTTTTACTACGAACAATCACTTTTGATTTCAAAAAAGTTTCCCTTTGGGATTACTTTGAAAGAGGATTAAACCATTTCAGATTTTTATATATTCACCCGGTTTGATTTTACAGAATATATACAAAATTTTCTGTTATTGAGTAAACGCAATGCGCTAAAAAAGTATGAATTTAAAATAAATGGATATTATTGTTTGGAAAAACAATGTTTACATGCATATATGTAGAATCAGCAGCATTGGGAATATCCTTTTCTCGGTATAAAAAAGCAAAAAAAAAAAAAAAAAAATCAGAAAGCTTTAAATTTTTCACTTTGCATGCGCGCTCATATTTACTCGTACATATCGACTTATAAAATACATATTGTTTGTGTGTATGTAATTTAATTTAACATAAGTTTATCATACAAATTATTTTGTTGTTTACCATACAGTTAAACAAAAAAAATTTGTCAACATATTCACCAAAACATAAATGAGAATTTGGCAAATTCCACAAAAGAGAAACGGCGAAAGAAATCAATGAAAGCAACAAAACATGCCAACATAAAATTATTCATAATTTTTTATTTTATCTATGGAAGAGTTTTCATTGTTCTATATACGATTTGTTCCTATTTCAATCTATTTTCCAAAGTATAAAACACGAATTACGTATATAAAAATGATAGGGTGATATGAAAAGCCATGAGAATAGGATCTTTAGGAAAATGATGAAAAACAATAAAACTGAAATAAGCATATTGCTTAAAAGAACATAAAAAAAGCTTTACTGTTTCTATAAATATTTATTATGTTTTATAGGATTGGATGTCAAACAATAAAAAAGCTCACACACGGTAAAACAAAACGAAAAAAAAATGGAAAACATCAAATCAATCAAATAGCAACTTGTGATGATAAGGTGCGATGAAAATAATTGTTTTATGCTACCTCTAGCTGTTGAATATATACGTGTACTTGATATTGTTTTCTTTGATTTTCTTGCGCTATTCTAAATCTATTTCTTTATGCCATTGTTGCAACTGTGTATGAGCATAAAATCAAGTTTTTGAAACACAATCCACACTAAATTCACCACACATACAAACAAAACATAAAAACTATTCGAACAAAAATATTTGTCCTCGTCTACACTCATAAGTCTATATCGTTTGTTGTCTTGAAATACCAAGAAGGTAGGTTGATTGGTTTCCTATTGTCAATGTTTCCATTGTTTTCTAGAAAGAAACGCTAAGATAAGCTATAGGCATATACAGCAATCAACTTGTGGCACGCTTCTCGAAATGCAAACCGGGATTAAATTCATTTCTCATATTAAAAATCTTTTATAAGGGATGTTGAGTGCCTTATAAAATTTACTCCATGAATAATTTGGTGAATAAATAAACTGTGGAATGAATTAACACCCAATGGAACATGGGTGTCGTTTGGCTTCTCCCCACGAAAGACCCAAGGTCATTATTACGTTTTCGAAGTGTCATTAAGACCCAAAGTCGTTATTACGTTTTCGCAGTGCCATTAAGGCCCGTTTATGGTAATTCTTAAATAAAAAGATTTATTTTTTAAGGTTCTGGGAAAAGAAGATTTTCCGGTTTTGCGGAAATTTTGAAATTCGGCTGGTGCAAGTTAATCGAAGAAAAACAGCAGCCAGAATTATTTCAACGTGTTAACTTGAAATAGTGTGCGGGCCGAATAGGTTGCCATTGCTGCGGATTTTAATCAAAATACAATGGAAAACGAAGGACGGTGACAATAATCGGTCTGAATTTAGCTGTTTTATGTGACGTTACCAGCTCGCGGGCACAAAAGTACATCGCACAACCGAAACCAATTCCAATAAGTTTCTCTTCTTTATTTTGATTAAATCTCTTTCCTTGCTATATTATAATGCTTGCTTTATTATAATTTGTAAATTATTTGAATGTTAAGATAAGTATTGTATTGATTATATACCGCGTAACTGTCATTAGCAGGCGAAAACATTTAAGCTTTGCCCAATACATAACCGATTAAAATGACAAATCTGTAAGCGGAATAGACATTCAGCAGAAAGCTGTTTTAGTCGAAATACAGTACGAAACTATAATTTTGCTAATAAAATCATTCCATCATCTGACAAATCTTCCGCATTGTATAATGCACAATTATCAGCGCATAGTGTAAAAAACTATGGCATTATAAGGTCTTGCAGAAAAGGTCAATATGTTAATTCGCAGAATAAATTAAATTCCGAACCATTTCAAAAACGAACATCCTTCAAAACCGAGCATCCGCAGTTCGGAGCCAAGAACTTTCAAAATAGAGTGTTCAAAATGAAATTCAAATCAAGAGTTCCATAGTTCAAATATTTTTAATTATCACTCAATCGATCCCCTTGATTTTAATTCAGATCATATTTCTAATTCTTTTACTAAATCTTGTCAATCTTTTTGGAATCAAATAAATTATAAAACAATTCAATACTCTATTCATTTAACAACCGAAAATCATGATGAAAATATATTGAATCGGAAGATTATTTCTTTTTGGTCGATACGGGAGCTGACATCAGCATACTTAAATGAAATTTTATCAACAACGATACCTTGTGTTATTCTGACAGAAAATCCCAACAATGCAACCTTATGCCCTAGACACACTCCGATTTAATAAAACCGATTTAGTGAATCTTTCGAGATTAGTCGCAATGTGTCAACCTCGATTTTAGCTAATCCCTTTCATTTTTCATAGAATACTTATACTAGTTTAGCTAAATCGGATTTATTAAACCACAGTCTGTCCAGGCTTTTAGCAACTTGTTATGCGCTACTATCAAAATTTAAATTTCTATAAATATTAAATTTACATTTCAAATTTTTCCCAGTTCCTTTCTTATCGTTCTTTCATCAAACAATATCGATTGTTAGAGTCTACAAAACTGAAAATTGACAGACAAATTTGTCAAGTGTGAGAGGACGAAATTATCGAGTCTAGCAATTTTCCGTGATAATTTCCTCTTATCGTTGTTCCAAAAAAATCTACCTGAGAAAAAAGGAAATGACGAATTGTCGTAGATTTTCATAAACTAAATAACATAATTATTAATGATGAATTCTTGTTAGCGAATATATCTGATACATTGGATCATTAATATCATCAGATCCGTTTAGATGATTCCGATAGAAAAAAACGACGTTTGGATTAAAGGGAACACCATCAACATTTTAACGTGTGATGAATCATATTCTAAGTGGACTAAATGGAATTAATTGTTTGTGTACTTACATGATATTTATGTTACCGGGCATAATATAAATGTTCACATTTCATAATTAGAGTCTGTTTTTGATTGCTTTAGACATTATAATTTAAAAGTGAATTTAGAGAAATGCCAATTCTTCTCGAAAGTACAAATGGTAACAAAGGTTGGTGATCATACAAAAATAAGTGCCATCCAAAATTATCCCCAACCAACAAATCAGAAACAAATCAAATCATGAATACTACAGACGCTTCATAAACACATATTCAGAAATCGCTAAACACTCAGGAAGTTTATTAAAAAAAAAGGGCAACCTTTTATATGGGACGCTTTTTGCGATTCATCGTTTTCAAAATTAAAAAAATCTTTAGTTAAAGCTTTATAATAACAACAGACGCAAGTGACATTGCCATTGGTGCAGTTCTATCTCAGTATAAAAATAATTTCGTTTTTTCAATAGATTATGCAAGTTGTGCATTGAATAATGCAGAAATAAACTATCCCACAATTTAGAATGAATTGCTGGCACTGGTATGGGCTGTGGAACATTCCCGCATTTACGTCTATGGCCGACATTTTACAATTTTGACGGATCATAATCCATTGATATATCTCTGTTATTTAAAAAAAATCATCGTCCCGCTTGATGAGGTGACACAATCAATCAAAAGCATGGAAACAAAAATCTTAACGCAGATTCCTTAGGAGAATTAAATTGAAAACTACCAGTTTTCTTTGAAAGCAGAAATTAATGGTTTAACACGATCCCAGACCAAGAAAACAATTCAAAATAATTTTGTCGAACGTCAACTGAAAATTGAAAAGATGCTAGCTACTAGTTTAACATTTTATATTCTCGAATTCAAAAATATGCGAAATTAATTAAGGTGCCCATGCAAATAACATCTACGGCGTCGCAACCATTTGAAAAAACATTCTTGGACATAGTCGGTCCTCTTCTTACCTCTTACCTATAAAATAAATATATTTTGACGATACTTGATGATTTAACAAAATTTTCTTTAGGGTTTCCGATTTGAAATCTCGCATGCAGGTGTAGGTGATATGAATTTTTTGATTAATGTTTTTATTCGTTAGCCTGTTTGCTTTTATCAAAAATGAAATAATCCACGTTGTGACGTTTATCTGATTAACGCAAAATATTGAATTCATCGGAGTTTTAATGAATCAAAAAAGCGTTAAAATTCCTTAAACTATAAAAACGTAGCAACAGTTTTAATCTCAACGTAACAAAACGTAACAAAATTAGCTTCAATTCTAAATTGGCCAATATTGTAGAATAATTAGGCAAAATTTTAAATTTAATTTAAAAATGAAATTAACTCAGAATTCAAACATCAATTTTAGTAAAATATTGTGTGCCATTTACGTGACAAAAGTGAACATATTGTTTGTTAACATTCGTTTGTGAATTTCAACACATCATATATAATATCAGAATTTCGAGCAAAAATCTGTGGGAATTTGAATTCCCAAATGTAATTGAATACTTGAGTAGGAACTCAAATTGCAGCAGAACTTTGCTATAAATAGAGTTTAAATTCCAATATTTGAATAAAAATTCCAACCATCGTAATCGGACCATTTTAGATTTTTGCCGCCCAAAAACTTGTGGGCTATAGCACAGTTCATTTTCAATAAATTTGAATTTTCTAAGAAATGTTTAGACATAATCGAGCAATCAAAATGAAAATTGTCACAGCAATTACAGGTCCCGAAACCTATTGATAGAGGTATCAACCATCGTAATCGGACCAGTTTAGATTCCAATTGAATTTTATAAGAAATTTTTAGAAATAATCGAGCAATCAAAATGAAAATTGTCAAAGCAATAACAGGTCCCGAAACCTATTGATAGGGGTATCAACCATCGTAATCGGACCAGTTTAGATTTTTGCCGCCCAAAAATTTGTGGGCTATAGCACAGTTAATTTTCAATAAAATTGAATTTTCTAAGAAATGTTTAGAAATAATCGAGCAATCAAAATGAAAATTGTCACAGCAATAACAGGTCCCGAAACCTATTGATAGAGGTATCAACCATCGTAATCGGACCAGTTTAGATTTTTGCCGCCCAAAAACTTGTGGGCTATAGCACAGTTGATTTTCAATAAAATTGAATTTTATAAGAAATGTTAAGAAATATTCGAGCAATCAAAATGAGCATTGTCACAGCAATTACAGGTCCTGAAAACTATTGATAGAGGTATCAACCATCGTAATCTGACCATTTTAGATTTTTGCCGCCCAAAAACTTGTGGGCTATAGCACAGTTCATTTTCAATAAACTTGAATTTTCTAAGAAACGTTTAGAAATAATCAAGCAATCAAAATGAGCATTGTCACAGAAATTGCAGGTCCTGAAACCTATTGATAGAGGTATCAACCATCGTAATCGGACCATTTTAGATTTTTACCGCCCAAAAACTTGTGGGCTATAGCACAGTTCATTTTCAATAAACTTGAATTTTCTAAGAAACGTTTAGAAATAATCTAGCAATCAAAATGAGCATTGTCACAGCAATTGCAGGTCCTGAAACCTATTGATAGAGGTATCAACCATCGTAATCGGACCATTTTAGATTCCAATTGAATTTTCTAAGAAATGTTTAGAAATAATCGATCAATCAAAATGAAAATTGTCACAGCAATAACAGGTCCCGAAACCTATTGATAGAGGTATCAACCATCGTAATCGGACCATTTTAGATTTTTGCCGCCCAAAAACGTGTGGGCTATAGCACAGTTCATTTTCAATAAACTTGAATTTTCTAAGAAACGTTGAGAAATAATCAAGCAATCAAAATGAGCATTGTCACAGCAATTCCAGGTCCTGAAACCTATTGATAGAGGTATCAACCATCGTAATCGGACCATTTTAGATTTTTGCCGCCCAAAAACTTGTGGGCTACAGCACAGTTGATTTTCAATAAAATTGAATTTTCTAAGAAACGTTTAGAAATAATCGAGCAATCAAAATGAAAATACTCACAGCAATTACAGGTCCCGAAACCTATTGATAGAGGTATCAACCATCGTAATCGGACCATTTTAGATTTTTGCCGGCCATAAACTTGTGGGCTATAGCACAGTTCATTTTCAATAAACTTGAATTTTCTAAGAAACGTATAGAAATAATCGAGCAATCAAAATGAAAATTGTCACAGCAATTACAGGTCCTGAAACCTATTGATAGACGTATCAACCATCGTAATCGGACCAGTTTAGATTTTTGCCGCCCAAAAACTTGTGGGCTATAGCACAGTTGATTTTCAATAAACTTGAATTTTCTAAGAAATGTTTAGAAATAATCGAGCAATCAAAATGAAAATTATCACAGCAATTACAGGTCCCGAAACCTATTGATAGAGGTATCAACCATCGTAATCGGACCAGTTTAGATTCCAATTGAATTTTCTAAGAAATGTTTAGAAATAATCGAGCAATCAAAATGAAAATTGTCACAGCAATAACAGGTCCCGAAACCTATTGATAGGGGTGTCAACCATCGTAATCGGACCAGTTTAGATTTTTGCCGCCCAAAAATTTGTGGGCTATAGCACAGTTAATTTTCAATAAAATTGAATTTTCTAAGAAATGTTTAGAAATAATCGAGCAATCAAAATGAAAATTGTCACAGCAATAACAGGTCCCGAAACCTATTGATAGAGGTATCAACCATCGTAATCGGACCAGTTTAGATTTTTGCCGCCCAAAAACTTGTGGGCTATAGCACAGTTGATTTTCAATAAAATTGAATTTTATAAGAAATGTTAAGAAATATTCGAGCAATCAAAATGAGCATTGTCACAGCAATTACAGGTCCTGAAAACTATTGATAGAGGTATCAACCATCGTAATCTGACCATTTTAGATTTTTGCCGCCCAAAAACTTGTGGGCTATAGCACAGTTGATTTTCAATAAAATTGAATTTTATAAGAAATGTTAAGAAATATTCGAGCAATCAAAATGAGCATTGTCACAGAGATTACAGGTCCCGAAACCTATTGATAGAGGTATCAACCATCGTAATCGGACCATTTTAGATTTTTGCCGGCCATAAACTTGTGGGCTATAGCACAGTTCATTTTCAATAAACTTGAATTTTCTAAGAAACGTATAGAAATAATCGAGCAATCAAAATGAAAATTGTCACAGCAATTACAGGTCCTGAAACCTATTGATAGACGTATCAACCATCGTAATCGGACCATTTTAGATTTTTGCCGCCCAAAAACTTGTGGGCTATAGCACAGTTGATTTTCAATAAACTTGAATTTTCTAAGAAATGTTTAGAAATAATCGAGCAATCAAAATGAAAATTATCACAGCAATTACAGGTCCCGAAACCTATTGATAGAAGTATCAACCATCGTAATCGGACCAGTTTAGATTCCAATTGAATTTTCTAAGAAATGTTTAGAAATAATCGAGCAATCAAAATGAAAATTGTCACAGCAATAACAGGTCCCGAAACCTATTGATAGGGGTATCAACCATCGTAATCGGACCAGTTTAGATTTTTGCCGCCCAAAAATTTGTGGGCTATAGCACAGTTAATTTTCAATAAAATTGAATTTTCTAAGAAATGTTTAGAAATAATCGAGCAATCAAAATGAAAATTGTCACAGCAATAACAGGTCCCGAAACCTATTGATAGAGGTATCAACCATCGTAATCGGACCAGTTTAGATTTTTGCCGCCCAAAAACTTGTGGGCTATAGCACAGTTGATTTTCAATAAAATTGAATTTTATAAGAAATGTTAAGAAATATTCGAGCAATCAAAATGAGCATTGTCACAGCAATTACAGGTCCTGAAAACTATTGATAGAGGTATCAACCATCGTAATCTGACCATTTTAGATTTTTGCCGCCCAAAAACTTGTGGGCTATAGCACAGTTCATTTTCAATAAACTTGAATTTTCTAAGAAACGTTTAGAAATAATCAAGCAATCAAAATGAGCATTGTCACAGAAATTGCAGGTCCTGAAACCTATTGATAGAGGTATCAACCATCGTAATCGGACCATTTTAGATTTTTGCCGCCCAAAAACTTGTGGGCTATAGCACAGTTCATTTTCAATAAATTAGAATTTTCTAAGAAATGTTTAGACATAATCGAGCAATCAAAATGAAAATTGTCACAGCAATTACAGGTCCCGAAACCTATTGATAGAGGTATCAACCATCGTAATCGGACCAGTTTAGATTCCAATTGAATTTTCTAAGAAATGTTTAGAAATAATCGAGCAATCAAAATGAAAATTGTCACAGCAATAACAGGTCCCGAAACCTATTGATAGGGGTATCAACCATCGTAATCGGACCAGTTTAGATTTTTGCGCCCAAAAATTTGTGGGCTATAGCACAGTTAATTTTCAATAAAATTGAATTTTCTAAGAAATGTTTAGAAATAATCGAGCAATCAAAATGAGCATTGTCACAGCAATAACAGGTCCCGAAACCTATTGATAGAGGTATCAACCATCGTAATCGGACCAGTTTAGATTTTTGCCGCCCAAAAACTTGTGGGCTATAGCACAGTTGATTTTCAATAAAATTGAATTTTATAAGAAATGTTAAGAAATATTCGAGCAATCAAAATGAGCATTGTCACAGAGATTACAGGTCCTGAAAACTATTGATAGAGGTATCAACAATCGTAATCTGACCATTTTAGATTTTTGCCGCCCAAAAACTTGTGGGCTATAGCACAGTTCATTTTCAATAAACTTGAATTTTCTAAGAAACGTTTAGAAATAATCAAGCAATCAAAATGAGCATTGTCACAGCAATTGCAGGTCCTGAAACCTATTGATAGAGGTATCAACCATCGTAATCGGACCATTTTAGATTTTTACCGCCCAAAAACTTGTGGGCTATAGCACAGTTCATTTTCAATAAACTTGAATTTTCTAAGAAACGTTTAGAAATAATCTAGCAATCAAAATGAGCATTGTCACAGCAATTGCAGGTCCTGAAACCTATTGATAGAGGTATCAACCATCGTAATCGGACCATTTTAGATTCCAATTGAATTTTCTAAGAAATGTTTAGAAATAATCGATCAATCAAAATGAAAATTGTCACAGCAATAACAGGTCCCGAAACCTATTGATAGAGGTATCAACCATCGTAATCGGACCATTTTAGATTTTTGCCGCCCAAAAACGTGTGGGCTATAGCACAGTTCATTTTCAATAAACTTGAATTTTCTAAGAAACGTTGAGAAATAATCAAGCAATCAAAATGAGCATTGTCACAGCAATTCCAGGTCCTGAAACCTATTGATAGAGGTATCAACCATCGTAATCGGACCATTTTAGATTTTTGCCGCCCAAAAACTTGTGGGCTACAGCACAGTTGATTTTCAATAAAATTGAATTTTCTAAGAAACGTTTAGAAATAATCGAGCAATCAAAATGAAAATACTCACAGCAATTACAGGTCCCGAAACCTATTGATAGAGGTATCAACCATCGTAATCGGACCATTTTAGATTTTTGCCGGCCATAAACTTGTGGGCTATAGCACAGTTCATTTTCAATAAACTTGAATTTTCTAAGAAACGTATAGAAATAATCGAGCAATCAAAATGAAAATTGTCACAGCAATTACAGGTCCTGAAACCTATTGATAGACGTATCAACCATCGTAATCGGACCAGTTTAGATTTTTGCCGCCCAAAAACTTGTGGGCTATAGCACAGTTGATTTTCAATAAACTTGAATTTTCTAAGAAATGTTTAGAAATAATCGAGCAATCAAAATGAAAATTGTCACAGCAATAACAGGTCCCGAAACCTATTGATAGAGGTATCAACCATCGTAATCGGACCATTTTAGATTTTTGCCGCCCAAAAACTTGTGGGATATAGCACAGTTCATTTTCAATATACTTGAATTTTCTAAGAAACGTTTAGAAATAATCGAGCAATCAAAATGAAAATTGTCACAGCAATTACAGGTCCTGAAACCTATTGATAGAGGTATCAACCATCGTAATCGGACCAGTTTAGATTTTTGCCGCCCAAATACTTGTGGGTTATATCACAGTTAATTTTCAATAAAATTGAATTTTCTAAGAAATGCTAAGAAATATTCGAGCAATCAAAATTGAAATATTCACAGCAATTACAGGTCCTGAAACATATTGATAGAGGTATCAACCATCGTAATCGGACCATTTTAGATTTTTGCCGCCCAAAAACTTGTGGGCTATAGCACAGTTAATTTTCAATAAAATTGAATTTTCTAAGAAACGTTTAGAAATAATCGAGCAATCAAAATGAAAATTGTCACAGCAATTACAGGTCCTGAAACCTATTGATAGAGGTATCAACCATCGCAATCGGACCAGTTTAGATTTTTGCCGCCCAAAAACTTGTGGGCTATAGCACAGTTGATTTTCAATAAACTTGAATTTTCTAAGAAATGTTTAGAAATAACCGAGCGATCGGTTTTGATTAGTGGATTATATTTTTAGTGGATTCAAAGAAAAAAACCTCCTGATTTAAATTGATAAATTTTCGGTTCGAAATTAAACAGATACAATTTTAATTGAGTTACAATTCGAGCTACGACACCTTTTAATATTTTGGGTTAAATTTAAAATATAAATTAAGAAAATGTTTCTGGATTAAACTAGCTACAATTTTCATAGTGTTTAAATGGTACAAATCATTGTACAGTATTACTTGATATCATTAGAATATTCTACTTGCTTTTGAGCAAAAATTTGAGTGTAAATTTGGTGAAACTAGATTCAAACATAATTTTAATTTCAATCAGGTAAAAATTGAGTTGCAATAAGAAATTTGAATTAGGAGTTTAAATTTAAAAAAAATGGTTTTGGCCCTCCAAAACAAATAAATGCTTTGGTAAAATTTATATATAGGAATTGAGTTACAACTCAAATTTTGATTTCACAAAATTTTAAGAGAAATATATTGTAGGCTTAGTGGATTTTCAATTAGAAAACAAAAAAAAAAATGAAAGCAAATTAGGTGGAGCAAAGAATAGATATGTCAAAGCAAAATCAAAGTACATATTTTGAAACCAATTTCAATTGAATCAAAATATTAGGCTGGAAAAGAAAATAGTTGTTATGGATTCGAATAAAGCCTTGCATGCATCCAGAATAAGTGAGGGATATTTTAATCCGAAATCGAGTTAAACTAATTAATTTTAATTTTGATCACGCTCATTGAATTAAATTAAATGAAAATTTGAGTGAAATTTATAGTTTTAATTTTGGAAATTCAGTTTAAGCAATTCTCGTAGTGGACCAAAATGATAAATGGAATTTTAAAGATAAATCTAGTCTAAATTGGTCAACTTCATTCGACAGAGAGGAAATTGATTAAAAGAACGAAGAGAGAAAATTAGCTCGGATTATAAACTAGATACAATGAATTTGAGTGAGATTTTAAATATGTGACTATATGTGATTGAGCTTAAATTTTATACACGATTTCAATAAATTTTTTAATTCAACTAAAAAATCAGGAAAAAGCATATCAATTTTAAACCGTAATTGAATAAAATCTTAAGTAGGAACTTACAGTAGGAATAAAGTTCAACCTGACTGCATTTAATAACAGTTTGAGTAGATTTTAAAACTTTAATTAATTATTCGAGCAAAATTTTCATTTAGAACGGGGTAAAACAAGATTTGAACAAAGTTTGGATTAAAAATTCCATTTCAATTCAATCGAGCGTTTGAGCAAAAATTTGGATACAATTTATTTCAAAAATATTTAAAAAATGAGCTCGATTTCCAAATTTAATTAAGCTAGTATTTTGTGATATTTTGTTTAAAAATTTAGTAAAAATTCAAACCTAGATTCATCTAAATGTGCTTGATTAGGAATTTGGAATACGCAAATTTCTTGAGAATTTATTTGAGTGTTATTAGAAATGCGGGGTTATAGTGGAATTTAAAACTTTAGTTTGAATCAAAAGGTTTGTTAAATTTTTATCAGAATTTTGAGCAAAATTTGTGGCGACTGAAAAATATAATTAATTTGAGCCCACACAAAAATTATATGTTCATTTTGCCCAACTATACCCTATTAAAAATGATATTCTCATTGATTAACAAAATACAAAATAACCCGTAGTAACAGAATAGAATGCAATTCATAATACATGATCGAAATGTTGAATGGATTAAAATTTTCATATAATATTATATTGCCTGCATTTGAATTCAGTGTTCATGCAATAGCTTCATATTAACGCTAACTCTACAGATGCCAATTACCAGCTAGAGTCGTAGCAAATACTGATATACATACATAAAAAACTGATACAAATAGTGCTACTTGACTCGAACACGTCGTTATCAGTTAATGCACGTACATATACGATACATACCAACAATTTGACTGTTCATGGTCAACGAGCCATTCGGTGATCTACTTCGATCATTCCCTAGCCTAACACAGGAACACAGATGCGACTTGGCGATTAAACATGATGTTGTGCATAGAATCATAACGGTAGGACGACTCCCGTTTCACGCGCATGTCGTTTAGACGGCGAAAAACACAGAATAGCGAAGAGCGAATTCGAGTAAATGAATGCACTAGGCCTGTGTAGACAATCACAATCGTTCGTCTCTTTGCACCTGGTTCCTAAACGCGACAGTAACGATTGGCGACCTTGTGGGGACTACCGGAGACTTAACGAGGTGATAGTAGCATACAGGTATCCTTTTTCCCATATTCAGAATTTTTCACTGAACTTGCAAGGTTGTATTTTTTTTTCATAGATAGACCTAATTCTAGCTTACTACCAGATACCAGTAGCGATAGAAGATGTATACAAGACAGCGATCACAACTCCTTTTATACTTTTTAAGTTTATTAGAATGCCATATGGTCTGCGCAATGCTGCGCAGACTGTTCAGCGTTTCATGGATAAAGTCACAGAAGGGTAAAATTCCGTATATACTTATATCGACAAAATTTTGGTGACTAGCCGATCGGAGTCCGAATACTTAAACACCTTCACATCCTCTTCCATTGCCTTACAGATTTCGGCATTATCCTAAAATCCTTCAAGTGTGTGTTCGGTGCAGCCTCGCTAAATTTCCATAGTCACAATATCTCTAAAGATGGAAAACGACCATCTTCAGAGAGAATCGTGGCCATAAACATTTTTCTCCAACCCGCGTCTATAAGGCAAGTGCAGCGTTTTATCGGAATGGTTAACTACTATCACCGATTCATTCCTCACTTAGCCGAACTGATCGCTCCAATGCACTCTCGCATTAGTGATAATTCAACAAGGTAAGGAGAAACATTTTATTTGGCCGCCTGATTGTCAGGCAGCTATGAATAAAACCAAAGCTGCCCTGGCTCAAGTAACATTCTTGCCCATCATCCCCTGGAGCATGGAAAAGTCCGAATAACCACAGACGCTTCCAACACTGCGCTCGGGGCTGTATTGGAGCATTACAACAAAGGATGTTGGGAACCATTGGGATTTTTCTCCAAAAAGCTTTCCCCACCCGAATGTACATAAGTATTCTGCCATCGGCCGTGAGTTGCTTGCAATATATTGTGCCACGAAGCATTTCAGATGCTTCGTCGAATGTAGAGTATTTACTATCCTTACCGACCATAAACCGCTGACAACTGCCATGTCCTCAAAGTCGGAGCGAAGTTATCGCCAGGCTCGTCTGTTAGATTATATGTCTCAATTTACGCCCGATATGCAGTTTAGAAACATCATAAGTGTTAAGTGTAAGCAGCAAATAAGTGTTGTAATTGTTGGGCTCAACGGGGTTAATCCAAACATCAACTATAAAATCTGAGTAAGTATCGAAATATTTGAATTTTAAACCGTATTTACCGTAATTTGGACTTAAGCAAAAATATAACTGTAATATTGTGTTGTATTGGTTTAAAGTTAAGTTTGTATTTCGAATTGGTCTGGTAGGAGATCAATTAAAGATTTAGTTAGAATTAGAAAATCGATTTAAGCAAAATTCTGAAAAAAAGTTGTTTGTGAATTCCAAAATTTTGGTTGCAATTAGACAGAAATTTTGTGATATTTTGAATACAAGTAGGCTAAGTTCCAAACTCGATTTGAAAAAACTTGAAAGGAGGAATTGATTTATAATTTTGAGTGAAATTTAAAATACAAAATTTGCAATTTCAGGTTTCATTTTAAAATGATTCGAGAAGTGTAAGTTTGATATGCCAAACTAAATTTTAATTGTTTTAATTTTAAATTTAAACAATAAAATTATTTAGTATCAGCACAATTGAATTACAATTTGATTTGAGCAAAAATATGATCATAATTTAGTTTTTCTAAGTTTAAAATTTGCTTTAATAGCGTAAATCTTTTAACCTCAACCATCACGGAGTCCTTTTCAATTAAGTATCGCTTACCAGTCCAAAATTTTCAAGTGTATGGATGTGGAACCATTTTCGGACTACTTTTTCAGCACTTCGTAGTTCAGGAGGGCTAATTTATCAACTTTGTAGCCAAAAACTTGATAATTTTTTTCTTGTTAATGAGTGAATTGAAATCCTCTTAAGATAAGGTCTATAGTTTTGGTTTTCGTTTCAAAATATGACAACATATTTTTCATTTTATTCACACATTTTACGACATATTCGGCAATTTCTTAGTCTAAATATTATTAAATCCCACCATTGGGGTAAATGATAAAATGATTTCTTGGGAAAAAATGGACACGATATCTTCAAATCTCAGAATTTATTGTTAGTAGTACTAGCTGTATAGCAATCACAACATGCTCAACGATTCTACAATTAAGAGCCAGAATTTGTTTGGGAACATTAAATAGTGTTTTTATGTTTTTGACTTATTTGGGAGTGCTCTTATTGGCTTAAGCCCAATGCCGACCAAAAATATATAATAGAGGACATAAGGTAATGACCGATTTGCGTATGATACATCATACTTTAGAATATAATGGGTAAACAGAAATCCAGCTCTTTATATTGTCTAAAGGACCACCATGTTTTCTTAAAAATGTGCAACACTCCTTAAATTTAGATATGATAGCTTAAACTTGACTTGTGACTAAAAATTAAATTATTTTTATTGAATTATGAATCAAATAAATAATTAATTTTTCTAAATTCAATTTTACTTTTCCCATCCCACAAATTATTTTTTTCAGAATGTGAATTTGAGTAATATTGTGAAACCAAATAATACCAAACACGCACATAAATTACGTTTTCAATGCTGCAAAATGCCTCAAGAAAGTGTTAGATTTTGAAATTGGATTATTTAATTAAAATAGCTCACATAAGTTCAGAAATAATTTCGTGCTTCTATAATATTGATGTAGCTTGACATAAAATTTAAAAAGAATGGAAATTTGTTACGATTCCGATATAAACGAGTTTAATAAAATAAATTGAAAATTTTACAACTTTTCGAAAAACAATCAAACATTTTTTTTATTTTTATTTTATTTATATTTTATATATATATATATATATATATATATATATATATATATATATATATATATATATATATATATATATATATATATATATATATATCTTGTATAACGTCTTCATCACCCACTTAAAATAAAAATCAAATAAAATATCAAAACATGAGAGTATAAAAATAAAACAAAGCAAAAAATTATAAAAAGCTCATGAATAATCTCGAAAGAATCTGCTATGAAGGAAAGCACAAGTACGTTTATGATTGTGTGTGTGTGTGTGAAGTTAAATACTGTACACCACATAACACATACATGAAAAATATTTTATTGACTTTGGTTTTTCCCATTTTTATGTCAATATAATCGAAAATAAAAAAAAAAAAGCTTGAAAATTTATATTCATTTTCACACATATGGGATTCGTATTTTATTTTCTATCCCATCTGGAAATTTTCTTATTATTTCACATTTTATTCGCATCCATATCTCGATTCCGATATTATGTGTACACATACTCGTACGATATGTAAGATGTAACAAATAATCTTTATATTTTTATTAAGTTTTATTGCATTTCTTTTATTATTACAATAATCTTAATGATAAATTTATGTTTTTGATTATTGTTAAATTTATAATTTTACACTTTGGTGAATTTGAAATCTACTGATGTGTACGGTTATAAAAAAATCATTTAGAGTTGGTTAATAATGATTTATATATTTATATATATGTACATCTAAGAGGCTCTTTTGGGATTTGACAATGGCAACTAAATAATTTGACGTTTTTATATTTATTTAAATTAATGATATATTAAAATTGTTTATATACTCGTTTGTGTACACTGGGTCTAGGGGAATTTGTTGTATTTTTAAAATTATTTTCTTTATGTATTTCCAATAATTTGCTAAATTACATTTTTGGTACAACCAAAATTACCAAAAAATGTTACGATTTTTTTTAAGCATGTTTTTACAAAAAGTTTAAATACAAATTAACCTCTTTACGGCAACTGAAATTCTTCCGAGTTTGATTTTAAAAATCTCAATATTGGTAAAGTGTTTTAGGGAAACTGGTAAACTTTTAAATTATTGAAGCAATGAAAATTATTCAATGAAATTCAAATTTGTTAGAGTGCGTGAACATACCTGGGCCCTTGAAATAGCTAGTTCAAATTATTGTTACGAACTGGGCTTCTGAGTTCGTCTGGATTTTGCAATTAAAAACACTTTGTACTTTTATCTCACTTGATTATGGAGTTTAATGGACTAAAAAACAGCGAGCAATTTAAAGAGGATCCAATTTTCAAACATCATGCCTTCTACGCCAAAATCACGATGCACTAACAAAGGAAGCAACAAAAAAATTAAATCATCACCACCGGAACCTCTCGAACTAGATGACAATACAAATATAAGTCTTAACGAAGAAACCTGGAGTAAAACAAACTTTCAATATAGGTCCCCAAAATACATCGGTCGTCGATTATTAAAGAGATACTTAAAAAAAGACTTGTTCGCAAAAAAATTCAATAAACTTACATCGATCAAAGTAAAAAAAATAAAGTGTGAAAGTGGAAACCCCCAAAAAGTTCTAGATGGTGATCTGTCAAAACTCTTTACGAATAAGCTTTTACATATATTATCGAATGGGTTTGTCCATGATAGTATTGATACGAAACGAATCAGTGTATCTGAAACGTGCGGCTTTGATTCTCTGACGCAATTTTTTTATTCAGTTGTCGTAGATTTTGAATTTTTCAAAAATGTATTTGACGTTAAAATATTATATGTATACAATCTTCTAATGACTAGTTTTTCAACATTAGTATTAGAAAATAGAATAAACACCGGATCTTCTCTTTCGATGATGTCAACATTCTCGAAATATTTAGACAATTATTGGATCCTACTGGTTTGGTCGAATACACATGCTCCGAGTCATGTGGTCTAGTTTCCAAAGAAATTTACTATTTATTAATAGATCACTACGATTTTTCTGTTGATGACTTTAAAAAGGCGTCTTGCAACACCTGCAAAAAACGCATTCTAGTCGACGTGGAACCACTAAATAATTTAACCAAATATGCGGTAAAACTCGAAAATATTCAGTTTGAAATAAACATTTTAGAAGAAACTGTTTATTTAAAGGGAATTGTAAACTATATGCATCCTTCTTTATCTGTTGGAATGGGACACTATACGGCTTATATCAAAAGGCCAAATGGTACATGGGAATAGATTTTTGGGTTAATCCTTCGATTTTAATTTACATGAAAAATTAAAGGCTACTACCAAATATAATTAAATCATCAAAGTAATTTCGTATGGAACAAGGACATTGTTCTCTATTATACCAAATAGCATGAATTTCAGAGATTGGATTATTAATTATTAATTACTAAATATTAATTATTATATTAATTATTAATTATTAATCATTAATAATTAATTATTAGTTATTAATTATTAATTATAAATTTTTAATTAAAAGTTATTAATTATTAGTTATTAATCACTAATTATTAATTATAATTATACCAACTCAAGTGGCAACAAAACCGTTAATCAACTGACTAATGGCAAATCAGACGTTTCGTTTCTCTTGGAAATGAAAGAGGATCCCTATGAACAGGCTCTCCGCCGTGAGTGAAATGGATCCCATTGGCTTGGGTGCTCCATATGAATGGTTGTATGAACAAGGATCCCTATTAAAGGGCCCTCCTGCATGAATGATTGTGTGAAGGTTAGAGAACAAAACGTTTCAGAGCGTAGACAGAGAGGTGTGGTATTCGTACTATAAGTATAAAATCTGGTATTCTTCCCCACCGTTGAGACATGTGGTATACATCATTCGATTCACGACACTTCAGGTAATTATTCCCCACTAATGGCATCTTACGACAATCCCTGTGATATTCATATTATTGGTTTGAACAATAAATTACTCAAACGAGCCCCCAGTGAAACGCAATTACTTTTGACTGGATTGACAAATGTCATAATGTTGTTTGCTATAGGATTATTTTCACCAAAATCAAGCGATTCTAAAGCGATCTATTGCAAAAAAACGCCACAAACTATTTCCTTGATATAGTACACATCATTTTCAATATAAATCATATCCTTAAATTGGCTAAATTCCAAAACTTCTGGTAACTTCCATTTTAGAATCCCATTTTTATAACATATGTTGAATTTCATCATATTCGGTTTTAAATTTGCAATGTTTGTTCCTAATTGGCCTTATTCAAGAACTTTTACTATAGACATCATTTTAGAATGCCGATGTTCATCAAATTCGGTTAAGAAATGACCAAATCCCTTCCTGACTGGCCATATTAAAGAACTTTTTCTAGAAATCATTTTAGAATCCCATTTTCACTGTGCAAATGCAATGCAAGTTCCTTCCTAATTTTCAATATTTAATTAGGTATAAAAAATGTTGATTTTGTTTTTGAAAAATTTTGAATTTGGGCTGAAATTTACTGAATGTGGTGGGGTGTAAAAATAGTTGAATTTCACTTGAAAATATAACAGTTTCAAATTGTTAGCTAGGTGCTAGCTTATGAGGGAGTCCGTTAAAATGAGGTTACACTGTCTTATAAAATAAATAAATCGAGGATTTCCCGGGCACACTTTTGATAGAGAAAACGAGATCCAAGAATTCCGTTTGTGAATCCCTAAATTTCTTATGCGGTTTTGAGCTAAACTACTACTAACACTAAATAAGATTTCGATAAGTATTGTTTGATGAGTTAACATCATAAATAATTTGTATCAATAATATTGAAGTTTAATTTACGGCTATTCTACCAAGTTTATTGTGTAAAATACGTTAAATATAATTGTAATAAATCAAAAATCAAAAATATAATAGTTATATATAAAGTGTGAAGTGTCAATAATATAGTTTTCTACGGTATAATTAACGTTACAAGGCGCCCCAATGCCAAAAGGGGCGCCGAAAGTGCGGATATGGATAATACACCGAAACCGAAAAGATTTGGGAGCAATTCTAAATTGGTCCTTCTGCCAATACGTTTAGTAGTTTAAATCCCGATAAAGATTTAAATGAAGTTAATGACGAAGACGAGGTTATTATATGTAAAACTTCATCAAAAATTACCATCCCGCCAATAACTGTTGCGAATACCAGTCTGAATGACCTTCAACCTAAAATAAACTCAATTTCATTGAATAAAAAAGTGAATTATAAAATTATATCGATTGGTTGCAAAATATTTTGCCAAACAACGGATGACTATGACAAGGTAATAAACTACCTGATAAATATCAATATAAATTTTTTTTGTTATGCAAAAGCAGAAGACAAACCTTTCAAAGTAATTCTTAAGGGTTTACCTGATTTTTAGCTTAGTGAGCTAAACAACATCTTAAATGAAGAAAAAATTCCCAAACCAATTAACATAAAGAAATTAAAACAGTCTACTGAAGGAAAAGAAATTAATAGTCAAATTTATCTGTTTTACTACAAAAAAGATGTTAAACTGGGTGAGTTAAGGAAGATAAGATCCATTTACAACATTACTGTATCGTGGGAAAGACAGCTCCCACGCAGATACAGACCAACACAATGCCGTAATTGCCAAATGTAAGGACACGGTACCTCAAACTGTCACATGGGTACTAAATGTATGATGTGTGGTGCAGCTCATAAAACCATCGATTGTCCTATTACAAAATTGGAACTACCGGTTCGTGAAACGAAATATAAATGTACCAACTGCGAAGGACCTCACTCAGCTAACCACCCTATGTGCCCTAAGAAGATACAATATAACGAGATTGTTAGCAAAACTCGTCAAAATAAAACGTCAATCAATAGACGAGCAACGTGTTCCCCGTTATTTGATAATATTCAATTCCATGGATTGCGGCCACCTAAAGTAAACTTTAACACTCTATTTGGAAATGGTTCTTCGGTGAACAATAATATCAGTACATCTTGGGAAAAACCCAATATAAAGCCAAATACCAATAATCTGTTTTCCCCGAATAAGATTATAGAAATCGTTGGTGAATTACTGCCAAAAATAATGCAGTGTAAAACTACCATTGAACAAATGCAACTAATATTTGAATTTTCTTTTAGATATTGTAATGACCAGTCAAAATAATTTAAAAATATGTCACTGGAATGCCAGAGGGCTCAAAAATAAAATTGTAGAGACATTCAATTTCTTAATTACTAATAATATCGATATTATATCAATTAGTGAAACATGGCTGAAATCCACGGATGTTATTTTAAAAAATTCCAACTTCAAATGCTATAGACTCGACAGATTGGAAAAGTTGGTGGTTGGGTATGTATCAATATTAAAAACAACATTAAACATACATTACTTCCTATATTTAATACTAAAGTAATCGAAGCTATAGGGATTAGTGTCTTGTGTAACGGAAACTCATTCACAATTGCTAGCTGCTATTTTTCGAGGCAAAAAATAAACCCAAGCACCCTAGTACATTTTAGGAATGATATTAGGCTATTATCTCGTATAGCAGACCCCTGTATTTTCATTTGTGGTGATTTTAATGCTAGACACCGATTTTGGGGATGCCTTAAAGCTAACCAAACTGGTAACACAGTGTATGATGAATTATTAAAGAATTATTTTTCTGTAGAGTACCCTTCAACACATATATATTACCCATCCTCTAGAAAAGGAAATCCCTCGACCTTAGACTTGCTTCTTACTAATAATCCCGGGCTTGTCGCATCGATTAATGTATGCAATGATTTGGCTTCCGATCATTTAGCTGTCGTTACCCAAATCAACTGTGAAATTCAAACTGCTACTGAACCAAACCTAAATTTCAATTATAGTAAGGCAAACTGGCCCAAATTTCGTAGTTCGATAAATAGTAAACTGAAATTGAGTTCAAAAAGTATGGAAGAACTAAGTACTCCTAGTAGGATCGATGACAAAATTGATTATTTAAATAAATTAATTGTGGATGCAGTGAATGATTCAGTCCCTAAATATTCGATCAATACTGTTAAGAACGATCTTCAACTTACCGACGAAATAATATTCCTTATTAAAATTAAAAACTCAGTAAGACGAACATACCAACGTTATCGCTCTAATGCCTTCAGAATTTGTTTGAAAATGACGAAAAATACCATTCAACAAAAGATAATCGAACTTCGCAATGAGAGATGGAATCAATTCCTCTCTAAATTTGAAGTTTCATCACCACAATTTTGGAAAACTACTAAACTTACTAAAAATAAACAGCGTTTTTTACCTCTATTACTTTCCAATGATAAGCTACTAATTACTGATTACGAAAAGTGTGTATGTATCGCGAACCAATTTTCTAAATCCCATTTGATTACCAGTGGCCTAGGTGACCTTGATACCATTGAAGAGGTTAAATCTTCAATAAATTCTGTTACATGTTCTGAGGTAAATTATTCTAGCATTCGTCTTATTAAACCTGTTGAAATTAAAAACATTATTAAACGGTTAAAAAATAAAAAATATCCTGGAAATGACGGCATTAGTAACAGGGTTATAAAGTGTCCTAAACAATTAGTCATACTGTTGATGTATATTTTTAACGCGTGTTTTAAATTAAGTTATTTTCCTACGAATTGGAAATCCGCTATTGTCGTTCCCGTTCCAAAACCAAATAAAGACATTTCGTTACCTGAAAATTATCGCCCAATTAGTTTATTGAATTGTTTTAGTAAAATATTTGAAAACACCATTCTGGACAGAATCAATGATCACCTTTCTACCCATAACATTTTACCACCACAACAATTCGGTTTCCGTAGCGGACATTCAACCAATCATCAAGTGTTTTGGCTTATAAACGACGTTCAAAATAATAATAACTTAAGAATATCATCTGGAATTGTACTTCTCGTTATCGAAAAAAGCATTTGATAGTGTCTCTTGTTAGTCATATTTAACTAAGGTCACCAAATCATATTTAGCGGACAGATCATTCAAGGTAAATATTAATGAATCTTTTTCACATTTGCTGCCTGTTCCCGCCGGTGTTCCTCAAGGAGCCGTATTAAGTCCAACTCTTTACAACATATTTATGCATGATATACTGCACCCAGTTAACTGTTCATTATATATGTACGCGGATGATTCAGCTCTTATGACCGAATCTCTTTGCCCCAGGACTATCATCAATAACCTGGAGTCTGGTATTAATCTCATGAATTCATACTTTAAAAAATGGAAGGTAAAACTAAACATTAACAAAACACAAGCTGCATTTTTCACTAAAAGAAGGAAATCTTGCTTCTTACCACAACGTCATATAGATTTAAATGGGCATAGCATTCCTTGGGATAACAAGGTTAAATACTTGATAAGAATCTTACGTTCTCTCAACACATTTATTCTTCGATTAAAAAATGTAATTCATATATCCGGATTTTATACCCTTTTATTAATAGGAAGTCTAAATTGTCTTTAAAAAACAAAATGATTATATACAAATCTATATTCAGACAAATCCTAACTTTTGCTGCTCCTATATGGGGTAATTGCGCTAAGACACACAGTTCTAAGCTTCAGGTTGCACAAAATAAGATAATGAAAATGATACATAGTCTAATTTTCTGGTTTAGTACTGTAAGGTTACATGAAATGTCAGACATAGAATTTATTAAACAGATTATTGATAAACTAGCTAACAATTTTCGAAATAAGCTGGAATTTTCGTATAATCTGTTGATCTCAGCACTTCGCTAAATAAATTTATTATTATTTCAATTATCATTATTAACAATAACATTTGTATAAATTAGCTAATTTATCTAGAGTAAGTAGATAAATTTAATTATTAAGCGTACCCAATAGGGTTTTTTGTGAATTTTCCTTTAAAATATAAATAATATACAATAAAAAGATAACATGTAATCCACAAAAAAAAATTTCAACACAAAGAAGTACGACGAAAAGTTGACCTCTGCAATTAATATATTATATAATTATGTAAGAAAATTTAGAATAAAAATAAAAAAATAAAAAAATAAAAACACTAAATAAATTGAAAACCGGGACTTCCTAGTCATACTTCTGAGAAAAAGATCCAAGGAAACCGGGATCCTGTTTGAGAAACCCTAGGTATAATGGTACGATTGATGATGATATGATGTAATGATAGTATGATAACAGTATGGTGATACAACATGGTAGGAATATGATGGTATGGTGGTAAGACAGTATAATGGTAAGATGCTATGATTGTACGACGATATTACGGAGATGATAATATTGATGGTAAAATAAGCACTCATTTAGATTACTATTCGTAATCAACTTTCATTGAATATTCGCTATTCAGTTCCGAACAAATTTGAGTACTCGGGGGTGGTCGATGGGACCGGAAATACAATTCAAATTTAATTTAAATTTAAATTTAACAAAACACTTATTATGTTTTTGCTTGAAATGATGTAAATCTAAGGGGTTGTGGTGAGGTAGTAAGTACCAAATACTCAACCTAAATCCTTCAACTGGCGTAAAATATAAACCTAGTTAACCATATGATACAAATTTTAAAGTCAAAAGAATTTTTAAAGATAGTAATTTACTTATGAATAATTCGCAAAACTGGGTGTTTGTTTTAAAAAGAGGAAGCTTGGGCCGGGCCGATTTAGGTCCAGTTATCAGCTTTCTAGTTTTAATGTATTTTACAATCTGTTTTGGGAATAAAAGCAGCCTGTCGCTGGAAAGCTCTGCTACTTCTTCCCTGGGTTTTAAACCAAGATTTTGGAAACTTAAATTTCTGGTCAGAATGGAAAGTCCCAAAGTTCAGAAATATTATTTTCAAAATAAATGCTACAAAGATCTTAAACTTAAACTTACCATAAAATCCTTTTTTAATCCTGTCTATCTCGCAATATCATTGCCAATATAGCCACTTCTAAACAAACTTATTAATTTATGTGTTCAAGTTAATTAAATACTAGTTTTGTAAAAAAAATGAACTACGTGTTATGTATTGGCGTTTCATTGGTAATCAATATGTTCACACGATAAAATATTGTAGATGTAGCTATTTTCCGAAATTTATTCCACAAACACGAAATTTTTAAGACATGGAAATTTAGTAAAATTGGGTTTATATTTTGTGTTTTAGACCGTTCTAATATAAATTTTTACATACTACGATTCGAGAGAGTTATTCCAAGTTTTTTTACTAAAGATTTAACCATAATCTAATACTTTTGGCTGAAATTAATTCTGACGCAAGATGGACTTGGATCTATTTCAAAATAAACACTTTTGCGATACCGTTAATCATATCTATTGCACGAGTATTAGGGATTTGTAATTATTTTGATTAAAAAAGTAATACTAAGATATGACGACTGTTACCTTAAACTCGTGTTTTTTTTTTAAATTGACTTCTTTCAAAATAAAGGGCTCAAATAATAAAAACAAAATTAAAGTTCCAAAATTTTATTAATTACAACCTAAATTTGTACAAACTCTAAATACTTTAGACATTGTAGGATAAAAGTTTATTTTACATGAAGCTTTATACTGGGATCAAATCAATTTGAAAGCCCATGACAAATTTAGTTGTTTCAAATCCAGGCAAGCCTTGAGTTACGTAAAAAAAAACTCGCCATGGGCCCAACGGGAAAGTTGGTGGAACATTTAATATCAGAGACACATTTTGCTGCTCTACAATCCATTTATTCTGTAAATGAATGCATATATTACGAATTATTCTTAAAACACAACAATTTCAAATTTTAAATTACTCTTTTTGTGGTGGGCATATATCCTTTGTAAATATTTTGGTGACATTGTACCAGAAACGAGAAGGATTAACATATTCTTCGCACATATCTGGAGTAAATAATTTTACTGGTACTTCCCTCCAAGTACCGTGCTCTAAGTATTGGCTGCGCAGATTCACTTGAATAAATACATGACGATTCATTGATTTAAGCTGGGGGCGAGTAGCAGGGACAGCAGAGACGCAACGATTTCAACAACAACGTCAATCAACACTACCTACAGTTAGTACAAATTTGGGTGACCGCATGGGAACATGATGATGGAACGAAATCTCGCCCCCCTCTCACAACCGCCGATGGAAAAAATGGTGGAGGGAATAATAATAGTTGTTTACAGCTTTTCAGAAAAAAAGTGTTTGCGGTACCAGGCAGGAAATTTGTGTTGTCAATTGTGTCCTTCTTACAGGTTGGAGCAGTAGATGAACTTTAAAATTGTATTGTCTTGTGCTAAATAAGTTACTAAAAAAAATATATTACTAACAAATTTACTAACTATCAACTACTTAGGTGTCTGGAACCGGGTTTTGAGTCTTTGTTGCTAACATTCCTTTCCCATCCCTCGATCTTGTTATATGTAAAAAGGTGTACGACGGCGGCCTGGCCAGGGGCGAATATCACAACAACTATTAGAATTATGTGGTTATCGATATGGCGCCTTTCTTTACGGGGTTTGGCTTCATGAAAATGGTGTCGTGTTGTTATAACATTGGGTATAAGTGGTGTGGTATTCGCATTTATAATACGGGAGACTTGCTTAATGCTTGATCATACATCGCAATCAATCAATCAATAATCAATGACGATTCATTGATTTAAGCTATAGGAGATAACTAACCGCTTACAAAAACATTGTCTCACTTGATTTATTTCACTTTATTTGTATACACTATACTGCTTGCTTTTTTTACTTTACTTATATAAATCTGTCCGCTTGCCACTGGTGGAGGGTATGACAACAGTTTTATTTCACTTGTTGCACGATTTAAAGTAAACAGTAAATAAATTAATTAATGCAATTATATAAATATGTGTTTTACCAATCATTTAGAAACAAATTGTTATTGTTACAATAATATTTAAAATATTAGCTCTTAAGTAATTTCTTTTAGTTGTTTACTATTTAGAAACCGATTCTATCCAATTCCATCTTAAATTTGGTTGCTGTTATGACATTAATTTTTCTTATGTAATTATTTTGCATTAAGCACAGCAAAACTGGAAATATAATTAACTTTTTGCTATTTAAGAATATTAATTAAATAAATCTGGTGTTAAATAGTAATTTACCATTGACTACGATGTTGCTATAACACATCATAGCAAGCAAACTACGATTAGCATTTTTGCCCCCAATAAGCCGACAAACCAACAAACTAACGTTCTTAGTTATTTTTTTTTAAAGTTATTACAACTAAATTGCTATAAATTTTAAGTGGCACCACATTTTAACAACTCCAAATTATTATTTGGTTTTATTTCGGGAATCCGAGACATTCTTATTTGCGGCAAAATAAACCAATATTTTCCACTGAAGCCTGCTGTCTAGGCCTATAAGTACTTAAGCTATTTGGTCGACGGTTTGTAAAAGACTTATTACAAGAAACTCGATAAATGTTGCCAAAACAGCACAAAAACTAGTAAAACATGAAATGAAATTCCGCTTTTGCTACTAAATGATGGAGCCTTGGCAAATAAAATAAGTCTTGGTGAAGATTCTTGACTGCTTGATTTTTGTACTTATAGCAACCCCAAATTACCTTTATTTTAGGACGAAGATGATTAGTTGATCAAAATTCTTTTTACTTTTTTTTTTTTTTTTCAAAAAGATAAGCAAATTATAAAAGTTTGTAAACCAAAAGACTGACGAATATCTAAGCATACATGAAATGTTTTATTTAAGTTTAAATCAAATTACTTTGATCATAATAAAATCCGATTTCCGTCGATACTAATAAATTAATTCTAAATCCTTTGCACAAAATAATACAAAATTTTGACTAACTATAAGATTTCGTTAAATATGCGAAAAAATTACCAATTCTACACATTAAAGTATGTATTTGATTCATTAGGATGATGGCAAAAAGTTTAGCTACTTTGCTTCATATCTATATCTACTTTATCATTTTTTTTTTTCGTTCTTCTTAAAAATCTTTTATTCAATTCAACAAACGTCAATTACACACGATCTGTGTATATTCTATGTGTACATACATTGTACACAAAAAGAACGAAGGCTAAGAGAAGTTAAAGATAAAATAAGAAAATTGTTTTGAAAAGAAGAAAATTTATACAAAATCCAAAAGCTTTTGATGTTAAAATAAATAATCTTTTCTTTAAATCTATCAAAGATATATAGATTCTCTTGAGCATTTTTATGTGTTATACATATATTATGCTGTATTTATATATTTTATTGTATACATATGTAGCTACGCTGGATGAAAAATGAAGATGTAAACTCAAATGAAGAAAATCTATATATCCGGTCAAGTTGAAATCTTCCTAATTTTTTTTTATTACCTTTTTTCGTTTTTAAAGGATATTTCACCTTTTTATCTCATCTTCCTTGTTGGTATTTAAAGAAATTTTTTTTTATTTTGTTATTCTGTTTGAACTCCAATTAAAGAACAAAATCGTTCAGCATGTTTAAAATTTAGTTTTGAGTTTAGGGTTACCTCCTAGTAAGAAGTATGTAATATACTAGTTGGTGTATACATGAATCATTTAGGGAATTTAAGTATATGTGTGTGGTTATACGTGCAAAGTATTATCGCAGCATCATATTCTAGATGGTTTGATTTAGTATCAGGGGAAATTTGCAGAGAAAAATACCCATCTGCAATACAATCAATAAATTCATGAATAACAAACACAAAATTATATCATGCGATGGTTTAAATAATACTGCGATTTTAAAACAACGTATTATATATTTTTTTTTTTTTTTGAAAGGATGTGACGAGAGGAGTCTTAATTCCTTTGAGAGCAAATTACACTGAATTCTATATTAAAAAACGTGAAATTTATAGTTTGATACGAGTGAATAAAATATAAATGTTATTGTTATGGTTGGAATATTAGAAATGTATATTGGTGTTAGGTCAAACTGTATGTTGTTGCTGGGAATGTTTTTCAGACAATCCGAATAGATTTATCGATATAAATGGATCTACGTAAGACAGCTGTGAATGAAGATTAAAGTTGATATCAAAATGGTGGGAAGAATGCGATCTCAATTTTTTCAAGCAATAGCTGGAAAACATTATATTTTTCAAATCTGTACATATTACTCCATAATTTATAGTTGGGTGCTGATGATTATTTTTCAACTATCTACTATATAGAAAGACCTGATTCTTTTCATTATTGATAAATACCACGAAACCTAAACATGGGCTCGGATAGTCAACATATAGGATGGAGAAAGTTGGACACATCAGGCTCTCCAAATCTACTCAGAAGAACTAAGTTGTAATATTGTACCTAACTAAAATTTTTATTTTTTTATATGATTTTAATATGTTTCGAAGATTGTAAGAGAATTCAATCCAGTTTCGAACTGATGAGCTTATGATTATGAAAAAATCAATCTTCTTATCAGGCCACGGCGACTGAACTGATTAGACCACAATTTATATTCTATATATACAGAATGTGCTGTGCGTTAAGTACTTGCGAATCATGCTAATACAGATGAAATCTCTTTCAATTTTTCTTCTCCACAATATTCACACAACTCTATTTCTGTGTACGCTAATTTTTACTTTATTAATTTTTTTACTAACATTCAACAAAATAAAAAAAAATTAATAAAGTTTTAATTTTTTACTTTTTTCGCCATAAATCACCCAAGATAAATACTGAATAATTGTAATTTTGGTTTTTTTTGTTTGATTTGATTTTGATTGGAACTTTCGATACTATAAGCCTATATCGCGAAGAAAATTGTATTACTTTACAGAACTAATAAGTGCAGGTCTCAAAATTAATGTAATTTGATGTAGTAGTTGAAACAGAAAACTAAACACGGGCTGATGAAAATTACTGAAACCAAACGTTATTAGGGTACATCAATTACTAATATAAAAAATACTTCCAGATTTTTGATAGGAATTGGAACAAAGACTTAAAATTCGGACCCAGAAAAATCTATGTCTGTACCCTGTAACCACAAATTAAAAATTACAATCTGGAATCTCGATTGTTTCTATGATCTTAATACGGGTTTTGGAACGTAATGCTTGCACTTAATTTGTTACGGGTTCATCAATCTTTCTGCGTCAGAACATCATGACGTTTCTTTGACTCAGGCTGCTACTGATGATATTGTATTTCTCTCTCTCTCTCTCTCTCTCTCTCTCTCTCTCTCTCTCTCTCTCTCTCTCTCTCTCTCTCTCTTTCTCTCTCTCTCTCTCTCTCTCTCTCTCTATATATATATATATATATATATATATATATATATATATATATATATATATATATATATATATATATATATATATATATATATATATATATATACTCGAACCTGCTAATAGTTCCCCTTTCTAATCCGACCAATTTCAATTCGTACCACTAGTTACGACTTACAAAACGTTGTTCATAGAAATTATTCTGTGTAATCTACCCACCTCTAAATCGGACCTAAGGACCACTTATTTAGTATGATTTTCGTTTTTTTACCTTTCAATAGAACCTTTAAAGATGTACATTTTTAATTTTCTTTAATTTTTTTCTCTTAATTATCTCTGTAATTTCACATACATATATACATGCATATATTGTGTGTAGTTTTTGTTTTCTTCATAGTTAACAACTAAGGTAAGAACACAAGAGAAAATGAGTAAGCGATCATACATCGAACTAAATCTGTCAGCAAAAATAGCTTTAATCGAATGTACTGAAAGCGAAAAACTATTGAAAGGGAAACTTGCTGAAAAATTCAGAATTAGACAAACTCGAGTGCAAAGAATTTTGGATATTAAAACGAAAATCCTACAGACCGTTGATAATTTTGGATTGTTAAAACGAAAACGTGTTGCATCTTGCACCAAATAAAATGATCCACAACGGCTTGATCTAAAAATTTGCCTTTGTTGGCTCTTTACTACAAGAGAAGCCTTTAAAATTAGGTGAGCAATTATGTTTGACGGAATTCACCGCATCAAATGGTTGGCTCCAAAGGTTTAAAGAGCGCCACAATCTACAATTAATTTCGCTTATCGGTGTAGGTACATCAACAGATTCAAATTTAGTCGAAAAATACAGCGAAACATTACATAAATGGACTTGTCCGTATGAACCAAAAAATATTTTTAATTTAGACGAAACGTTTATTTTTTCGAGACACTCCAACCCTAAATATCACTGTAATTAAAAAATGAAAAGTGGAAAGGTGGAAAATTTTGCACAGAGAAACTAATATTAGCCCCATTATGCAATATGCTGGGAGAAAAGGAAGATTGCCTCATTATTGAAAAAGCGAGAAAACCACGAGCCTGAAAAAATTTAAATGTTGAACAGGCGTTTAACGTCCTTTAGATGTACAACAAAAAAGCGTTGATGACATCGGTGATTTTTTAAGAATGGAATGATGAATTTAATAAAAAAATGGCTAAGCAGAATCGAAAAGTAGTGATCTGTTTGGGCCGTATCATCGAAACAAAACCTACACCAACGTCAAATTACAGTTTTTTCCGCTCAATACAACATCAGCATTGCAGTCGTTAGATCAGGGTGTAATGCGAAGCGTAAAAATGAATTACCGTAAGTTTTTAATGATTCACCTGCTCACAGCAATCGATGAAGCTAATGGCATAGATCAACTGTCAAAGCAAATAACCTCGTTAAATGCGTCTTCTTGGCTGTCCACTGCGTTGAAAAATACCACTCCGGAAACTATAGCAAACTGTTTCAGATACGCTGGTTTTAAGGATCCTTTTGCTGAACGTGATGTTGAGATTATCCAGGAACCTGATCAACTTGAATCTGGTAGCGAGTTTTTAGGGTTTGAAGAAAATATTCAAACATCCGAAGAATTATTAGAAGACTGGGAGATGCGCAAAATGAAGAAATTGCTGACATTTCGTCGTCTGATGGCGATGATTTATCTCAAAAATCACATTCGACAATTATTTCCTTTACTAAAGCTAAAGCTTGTTTGAAAGAGCTAAAGGATTATGCCAGTGAGAAGGGCCTTAACGAAATGTTTTATCATCTAAAAAAATCAGAATAAAAACTTGGTAGTTGGAAAGGAGATTGCCTTAAAAACCATTCAAGCTTCCATTACCGCTTATTTCAAACCTCAATATATGTATGCACATACGAAGCAAAAAAAAATTGTGTGTGTTTTGTTTTTAATGTGCACGTATGTTGTATACAAATAAAGACGAATCCTCTATAATCGGACCACCTTCTAGTCGGATCAATTATTTTTTGGTCCGAAAGGTGGTCCGATTACACAGGTTTGAGTGTATATAATATATATATATATATATATATATATATATATATATATATATATATATATATATATATATATATATATATATATATATATATATATATACATATATATATATATATATATATATATATATATATATATATATATATATATATATATATATATATATATATATATATATATATATATATATATATATATATACATATATATATATATATATATATATATATATATATATATATATATATATATATATATATATATATATATATATATATATATATATATATATATATATATATATATATATTTATATATATATATATATATATATATATATATATATATATATATATATATATATAAATATATATATATATATATATATATATATATATATATATATATATATAT